>JAQQAE010018561.1:0-11166 GCA_029823295.1 Pseudamia nigra
AGGCGCACCAGATTATAAGGCGCACTGTCATATTTGGACAAAATTGAAGGCGTTTAGGTGCGCCTTATAGTGCGGAAGTTACGGTATATATTTTTTTATTTTATGAAGATGAAAGCAACACTCTTTACATGTTTCCACACAGGGCAGTTGAACTTACCATTCATAAAAATAAGTATAACATCCACAATTTATAGAACTGTAATAATAAATTGAATGATCAATCAGACATGGATCAATAGATGACAGACAAACATTTTTCAGCATGTTCTGACACTTAAAAGAAGACATGAAATACTGAATAATGTTCCTGATGTTTATTATCATCCACCTGAATGAAGTGGTGGTGCAGCTGTTCATGTGTCTATCTGAACATTGTCTCCAAAGTCCCTGGACCTGGTAGGGAGAAGGGTTACTATGGAAACCACCACCTAATTTGGCTACCAATTAGTCCACAGCATTAATAACTGCAAATGTTTAATTTTGACCTATAGTATCAAACTTACTAGAGACACCAAAGTTTAATATGTGACAGATTTAGACTCTAGAACACCTGTCACTCATCAAATGACCTTGACTTTGACCTTAAACATCGGTAGAGCCTGAAATTGTTGCACTTCGACCATAGACTGTATATATTAGTGGACAAAGTGACCGTGACATCAGCCATCGGTTTCTTAACAGCCCGTTGGAGACCAATCAGGCAGACATTTTAGACCAAAAATTAGAAAGCGAATACCAGCTGCGAGCTTAGTGATGGGACAAAACTTCATCAGGCCTTGACAAACAAATCACTATTACAGTGTTGTCAGTCTTACACTGACCCACAACTGTTGTCAGCTGTATCTCAGGTAAAACTATCCTCTACTGAATAAATAGAAGATATGAAGGTATGACTCAGTATCATACTGTTGGCAAGTTGAGTTACCATCACAACATGTCAATCAAATCCCAGCACAGCAGTGATTTGTTAGATTATTTGCTGTAGTATCTCAACGGAGCAAAAAGTTAAAGATGCTCAACCAGATCACTTATTAGAGGGTCCAAATAAAACATTTGAGACCATGAGACATCATGACAAAAATCTATTTCACTTTCAGAGAGACGTCCAATGGCCAGCGGAGGCATGACCAGTTTGAGTTACTTCTGCAACGGCCTCACTGAACAGCCTGGGTCATTGCCCACTGACTTTGACCTGCATACATTTCGAGTCATATAGTGAAAATGTCATATACCCCTGGGTTATTGAATATGCTGATTGAAATATGCTGTGACCTTCAAGAAAAAAGTCAAAGTCATGGTCAATTTCAAAAGGGGGGGGGGAGTGGTTGCCATTTGATGACTTCTTATTTCTTTGTGCATTAGGTGAGATACAGTAAAACACTGCAATAAAATTTGTTCACTTGGATTTTTAAAAATAGATTTGATTTCACTTTGTCACCACTACGGGGTGCAGTCTATGGTTCTGTTGACTGTGTGCAAATTAGTAATTTATAAATTAATTACTAATTTATTCAAGTTAATGCATGCTACATTGTATAAATCAGATTACAATTTGTTGGCAAGGTTGGCATTAAGGAGAAACTAACTTCTCATTAGCACACACGACTATGAATAACTTAAATGATATTTGACCAACCTTGTGATGTCACCAGATGGTGCCCCCTGCTGACAACGAAGCGAAATAAAATCTGTTTCTCAAATTGCTTCAAGTGAATAAACAACAAGGTTTATTGCAGTGTCGTATTGTGTCCAACGTTTAAATAAAACTAAAGATTGTCTAATCACCTCTGGTTGCAAAAGGCAGCCACAGAATACAGGATTTTGAGTGATTTTTTAGTCTTGTTACGATTAATATTATCCAAAAAAGTTGATAGGATGAGATTTGAGTTTGAGATTTGAGCCGTTTTCACATGTTGAGTAGATGATGATGTGGACACATCATTGATTGTTTTATGTCCTCTTTGAGGACTGAACAATCCTCATATTGTCCAGGCCTAAAAATAACCATGTTTGGCTTTTCCTGTGATTCTAGCAAACAAACATGGCTTCTACGACATCGAGCCAGCTGTCGTCTTTTTCTGGCACTCCCTCAGAAGAGGATTCAGTGCGTCACAAGGTCACAGCAGTGACTTCGAGCCTCAGGGATGAGGTGAGAACAGTAGCAATACACAGATGAACCTGAGCTCAGTGGGGTGTTTCCACTCACAAAAACACCTCAGGCAGCCAAAGGACACTGCAGCGTTTTGAATGGAAATGAAAGCGTGTGCGAGATCCGCCTGGTGACACGGTGCCCTGAACGCATCGCAGCTGAAATGTCCAGCAGGAGCAGCGTGACAGGCTTCAGGTGAGGCCTTTGTCCAGCTGAGACACAATCTGCCCTGACGACAGGCCTCCACCCCCGATCCGGAAAACCACCGCTCCCTCAAACCTCCAGGAAACATCATGAACAGACGCAGGAAACAGTAATTATCCTGACTTATATATATATATATTATAGTTTGATAGCTGATGGTGATTTATTATGATGCACATTTCGCTTTGTTTATCAGGTCTATGTTTATGTGTTTCACTTATTTCTAAAGTGTACTTAAGAGGTAATCACACAGTTTATCATCCACCTCTGTAATTAAAGTCAGAACTCAGATTATCTTCTTTGACATAATGTATCTTTGACATAATGTGTAAGAAATTAATTTCTATATTGTGAAATCGGAGATGCTTTTCATGTCGTTTCATCTTTTATAGACTATTTATGCTGTTAATTTTTGCATTTGTCTCTTTTTATTGTTGTTCGACTTCTTAATCTCTCTTTCCAGATTTTGATCTTTTTGCATCCTTTACATTTTTGTTACATTGTGTTTTTATGCTCTTATGTTCTTTGCTTTCCTCCTTTTTCATATTTTATGCTATTTTAATCTTTTTGCAATGTATGCATTTTACATCACTTGTTTGTTTTACACCATTTTCATCTCTTTGCAACTTACAAAACATCTACTTTCTGTCTTTACTGTACATTTTTATGTTTTTTACTGCATCTCTTACGTAATTTGCATTTTTATATAAGTTCTGTCTTTTGTGACATTTAAGTTGCTTTCATCTGTTGGTACTTTCATGTTGAGTTGGTAATTTTATTGTTAATTTTTCTTTGTGGTGACACGGTGGTGCGGTGGTACAGAGTTTTTGTCTTTTATGCATTTTTTGTCAATATGCACTTTTTTCCTGTTGCATCTTTTACACCATTTGATGTTTTTGTTGCTAAAGTTGTTGGTTTCTTTTTTTAATCTAGCATTTTTTATGCCATCTGTCATTTTGCATCACTTTCATTGCTTCTCATTGTTATTCATCATATTTATTTTTCATGCAACATTTATCTTTTTGCATAATTTACACCATGCTCACCCTTTTACAATTCTTTGCACTGTTTTTATCTTTTATGTAGTACTTTGTCTTTATGTAGTTTTTGTCATTTTGCATCTTCTGTCATTTTTGTCTTTTATGTAATTTTTTTTTTTTTTGCAGTTTTTTAATGCCATTTTGTGTCATTTTTTGTCATTTCAAGGTTGATCTCTTTCATCTTTCATGAGATGCTTTGGTCTCCCTGCATCTTTATTACTTTTTTTTATCATTTTACATTGTTTTTTTTATTTCATCTTTTAAATCATTTAGGTCTTTTACATCATTTTTATCTTTTTGCCACTTTGCAGCGTTTTCCATCTTTTTGCAGCTTTTTTTATGGTACATCGTCTTATTGCATCTTTTGCATCATCTTTTATGCCAATTTTGTCTTTTTGTAATCAGTTTTTGTTTTTATCTTTTTATATTTTTATGCCATTGGTTATTTTGCATCCCTTTTGTCATGATCTTTTTTGTCTTCCATGTCATTTTTTTGGCCTTTTTGCATATTTGATGTAATTTTTTGTGGTTTTATTCCATTTTTTAAAAATACGTATTTTTGGGGATTTTTGTCATTTTGCATCCTGTACATGGTTTTTGTCCTTTTGTGTCCTCTATGATGATTAAGATGTTTTTTTTCCTTTTTTCTTCACGCCTTTGCACCGTTTCCATCTTGTGTCTCTACCTTTAAAATAACAATCGACACTTATCGTGATAATTATTGCCATTGACTGAGAATGGCATCAGCCACCTCAACACAAACCTCAACCCTCTCACAAATGACACCAAATCTCTACAACTGATTTTGCCTTTGTATCAACACCGGCTTTTACTCCCATCCTCCCTCCTCTTCCTCCTCTTCCTCCTCCTCCGTCGCCGGCTCGGCTCTTCCCTCCCTCTTGCTCCTCTTTCATTCTCATCTCTGCCAAGAACTTAATGACACTGCTGAGCTAACTGGTTGCTATGGAAACAGGCCAGTGATTGGTCAGGAGGACCGAGGGAGAGTTTAGAGCAATGGTGGGTTGGGACGTGGAGTGCCCTGTGGGTGGGAGACACTGAGTGGCATATTTGCCACCATCCCTGCTGGCGATGGCGATGCAGTGACATTCCTGTGGTCAAAGCACAACCAGACGACCAGGCTCGGTTTTATCGCTACATGGTTCTGTCATGTGGATTTTGGACAGAAAGGAAAATGTCTGTCTGGAGCCACGAAATATATTCACACCCTTTATGAACCACATAAAATTTGACACGTTGTGGCTGGCAACAACTAAATAATTCATTATTTTATGTGTTTTCGTTCATTTTGTAATTTTTTTGCCATTGTTTTTGATAATTTCCTTAATTATGTGCTTTTTTTGGCCAATTTATTGATTGGTTTATTTGTTTTTTCAAATTTTTTTGCTCATGTTTTGAAATAATGTTGCTCCTTTTGTGAATCCGGGTTTTATTATTTACTTGACTATTTTGTTCATTTTCTTCAATAATTAACTTTTCTACAAAGAATTTTCATTTTTAGTCATTTTGTGATCTTCTTGTTCATTTTCCTGATTATTTTACTTTTTGTTTGTTCAGAATTTTGCTTATTTTTGTTCATTTTCTATGTTTTTGTTTATTTTTCATCATGTTATGTGTTATGTCATTATTCTTGTTCATTTTCTTGATTATTTTGCTAATTTTGTAGATTATTTGTATCACTTTTTCTTTAATTTTTGTTCATTTTGGACTTAATTTTTTCTTAGTTTTTTGACTCAGTCTTGCTCATTTTCATTCATAATTTGCTCCATCCATCACAAAAGCCACAGGGGCCACTGGGGAGGGGCTAAAGAATTAACAAAATAAAATATTAATTTTATTATGTTGTTATATTTATAACCGTCACCAGGAGGTCATATTTTCTGGTCGATTTTTTTTGTTTATTTTGTTTGTTAGCAGGATTGCACAAAAACTACTGGACAGATTTTGATGATCATCACCAGAGGTTCCTCGTGGTCTGAGCTGGGTCATGATGCAGATTTTGGATCCATTTTTAATTTTCTTTAACATTGAGAGATAGGACCATTTTTGACATTTTGCTATACATAGGATTTCAGCAAAACAATCAATTAAATGAACAAAAATGAACAAAATATGCAACAAGTCTTCCAACAAGCATATCTTGAGCACATCATCATCATCATCATATACTGTATTTTTCTGTTAAGCTGGTTCTGGATGTTTATTGACATGAATTAATTTGCACTGCTTTGCATTGTCATAACCAGTTCAAACACAATCTATGAGACTGTAATAAATTCCACATAATAAATTTACTCACCACTTGAAGAGGTTTTGTAATCTTCTTTTTTACTCTTCCTCAAGTACTTATTTTTAGTATTTCTATTTGAGTCATAAATATAAAGTACTGCTTCTGTTTACTGTACCTACCACTGATCCACGCCAAACATCAGCCATTAAACTTTGATAGAATGATGAGTTGACATTTATAAAAATAATTATTAATACTGAGTGACTTTTCATGAAGACACACGTATGCACAAGTGTTCAGTAAGTCTGTATATTTCATTTGCGTGTAAATATGTTGCTTTATCTACAATGTCAAGAACTTTCAATGTGTCCCCAGTTGCCAAAACCATCAAATGTTCTGATGAAAGTGTCTCTTCGTGAGGACTGTCCCAGGAAAGGAAGATCCAGAGATACCTCTGCTGCAGATGAGAAGTTTATTAGGATTACGAGCCTCAAAAACTGACAATTTACAGCACTTGTCGTAGAGTTTGGTGGTTTTGGCGACTGCACTTGGGACACATTCAAAGTGGGTTGTTAAACACTTTTATTCACTACAAAATTCTGTACATGTTCTCTCACAGTTTGGATGTCTTCAGTATGAATGCACAATGTTGAAAATAGTAAAAAAATGTGAAAAAAACTGAAGGAGATGGTGTTTCCAAACTTTTGACTTGTAGTACACATGCATGCAGACGAACTGAAGCATGCACAGTTGCAACATTTACATGGCAGCCTAGTTTTGAAGCAAAGAGCACACTGTGCACTTTCTAAAAATAGATACAGTAAGAGATGAAATGTGATCAAACGTGGCATTTACCTGAAAAAAAAGCTGAAAAAACAAACAGAACTGCAGCAGGAACTGTATACATCTCACTTCATCATGCACGGCGTTGGATTAATGTCACAAAGTCGCCGACCAAATGTTCCGTTCTCACCCTGGTCATCTCATTAATATGCTGTTTTCTACAAGACAACTCCACTCGTGACATTCATTCTTGGCTAAATCCGCATCCACAGCCCACGCAAACAGTCTTACCACAGACTGTGAAGGTCTGCCGTCTTGGTTAAAGTGCCGTTCCACATATTCTGAAGACAGGAGGTGACTGCAACAAGAGGTGAGATGCTGTGAACGTCTCCAAGAACATTAGATCTGCCAGCCTGTACTCAAAGTTGGTCTTGCTAAGAATATTTCCCACCTAATAATCAGAATCAGTGTTAAGAACTTCATGGATACACTGGGTGTATGTGTGTGTGTTTTCTGCAGTGGTGTTCCCTCCTCCTTATGGGACTAAATGAGGCTCAAGTGTGGGGATGCGGATGTAAACTTAAAGTATTTGCTCAAAAAGATGTAATGAATTAAACTCAAAAATGTGACAGATACAGTAATATGTGCAAGAAATTACACTGAGCTTAATTTCTTTAATATAAAATGAGCAATAAATTGACAAAATTAACAAAAAAATGAGAAACATCTCACAAAAAAATCAAGAAAATAATAAGCTAAACAAAAAAATAACAGTAGTTGATACAATTATTGAGTAAACAAACAAAAATAGACAAAATGGTCAACACAATGAACATAAATGAAGAGAATAATCTACAAAAAGAACAAAAATTAACAGCAATATCATGAAAACAGACAGAATAGTTTAGGAAATGAACAAAGCAGTAGAGAAACCAAATGAAATAATTACCAGAATAATAAAAAACTGATTGAATAATACAAAAAGCACTGTAAATGAAAAGTGACCAAAATCATCAAGAAAATAAAGAAAAATGGAAAAAAAAATCAAGAAAATAAACAATAATATATGCATAATGTACTGAAAGGAACTAAATAACAAACAAAATAGACAGAAAATGAGAAAACAAATGACAAGTAGTCATATAATCATCAGGGTAATGGACAAAATAATCAAGAAAATGAACAAATATAAACCTGATGAAAACAAGAATCTACATCACAGAGAAAAAATGCTTACATTTAGCAAAAAATGAACCAAAATACAGATAATACTCTGCAAAATGAACACAAATGACATATAAGGAACAAAATAATCTAGAAAAGAGTCAAAATAATCCACAGATCAAACAAAAATGGACCAAATTATAAAGACAATGAACATACTGTACATAAAATAATCCACAGAATAAACAAACAAAAATGTTAAAGGACACACAATAATCAAAAAATGAACCCAAATCAATGACATGGTCAACAAAATATGATTAAAACTCATAAGAATATGAATGAAATGAAAAAGTATTCCAAAAAAATGAACTCATATAAAGAAAATTCAGCACAAAATTAATACAAAGGAATGAAAATAAATAAGATGAGCAAGAAAATGAACAAAATAATAGATAAAATGAATAAAAATGATCAAAATAATCAACAAATTTATCACAAATGGACAAAACAATGATAAAAATGATTAAAAATTGACAAAATAATGAACAAATTCAGCAAAAAAAGGACAATTTATGAACAACGAGGAAAAAACAATTGGATGACACAATAAAAACCCATTTTGATTCAAAACCAACAATGTGAGGAGGGTAGATTTGGTTTATACTGACTGGTTCAGCTCGAGGTCGAGGGTAAAGGTGCGTCCGAAGGCTTCGACTTGAAAACAGCTCTGGGCCAAGTGAACAGGCTGAAAAAAACCACACACACACACACACGCACACACACACCCCACACACACACACACACACACACACACAGTGACAGAGATGGATTTTATTAGTGATTAATCAAAGTGTAACAAACAGTTCTGTTGATTTCCTTCTGTAGCCACAGAGTGATTTTGAAAAAGTCTTATGAATAATTCAAAAGAATCAATCGCGCGTATGCTCTAAAAGCAGCTGAAATATGATGATTGATAAAGTCTGCACTGATCGATACTGGCCGCAGAGACCTGTGAGAGCTGAGTTTTGCGGTAGAGATGGATGGATACAGAGGGTGGGGGGGGGCATCTGCCAGAGCTGGGGGGTAGGAGACCGCAGGGCCGGCAGAGGGAGAGAAAAGTGGAGAGGGAGGGGAATTTACTTTAGACTAAACACTGTGTCTTTTCAGCAGCTCCCACTGTGCCAGCATGGCTTTCATCTCAGTCTGGAGGAACCAGGCAGCGGTGAATCATTCTACAACAAAATGCATCAGCGTCCAGAAATATTTCCCTCCAGGGAGTACGGACAACAGATTTCTTACTACTGTCTGGAGAGGCAGAACCACGGCGGCCATCAGGGCTCCGTGTTTTTGCAGTAACGTCACTCTGCCGCTTTTCTTCTGACTGAAAGTTAATGTACCTCGAAAGCTCTTGCATCTTCTTTCAATCCAAACTGTTGGATCCTGTTGAGCTGCTTTACCACCTGAATGCAAATCTCTCAGAACTTAATATGGAACCATAACTTGGGGGCCAAACCCGGTACAGGGGTTGCAAATTAGCCTCGTCTAGAAAACTGTATGCATGTCATTTACTTTGCATGTTTTTGTGAGGCAATGTTTAATGCATTTGTCCCTGTCAAATAAAGACGTAAGCACAACTGAACAAAATAATACACAAAATTAATTTTAAAAAATTAACACAATTTCAAGAAGACAAACTTAGCTAGAAAATGCACATACTGTAAAATTTGGGGTATAAGCCAATACTTATTTCCTATGGTTTGGACCCCGTGGCGTAAACACTGCTGTGGCCAATCTATGACTTTTTCCTGGCTAATGGCATGGAGCTCGTTAATCAGCATGTAGCGCTTCCCTACACAACACACCGTGGGGCCCACAGTGTGGGCTGCACATGTGCACACCCACTTGGAGAGTACCATTGTTGGATACATAGAGGAGGGAAGCTTGCATCATTGAATCCATGGTGACAGGGCTATTACTGGGTTCCCCCTGCTGTGTGTCTGGTAGTGGTGCCTTCCATGTGGGTGTTGTGTGCATGTGCAGCCCATGTCGTGTAAGGAAGTGCTGTATGGTGTCTGGTTAAAACTACTGCAGCTTCATGCAATTATGTCATAATTGGAACAAACAGCAGCAGTGTGAAGAACTAACTCAATGCAAAAAGACGACAAAATCTTCAGACGTATGAAAAGCAGATGGACAAACTTGAAAATGTTGTTGAAGACTGGGTGAACACACAGACAGCAGACGACTGACGTGTTTCCACCATGCAGATGCAACTGAAAGCAAAAACAGTCACCACCCAAAAGAAGATAAAAGATTTTAGAAGTGGATAAACTTGGTCTAAGATTTATGAGATGAAAAGGCCTAGACCACACTGTGTCATCAACTCCCTCCCAACTATGAGGAAAAAGTTACAAACTTTGGCAAATTCACTCACGGGACCAGACAACATCATAAATATGGATGAAGTAGCTTTGACCTTTGACCTGCCTCTCACTAGGACTGTTAACAATAAAGGTGAATCATCCATCACGCATTTCAGTGGTGTTTCGAGCTGCACAGCAGCCGGACAAAAGGACGCCTCTAACCAGCCGTGCCGCAGGTACTGTTGGGAAAAATAACTTTTATTTAACTAAAAGTTTAAAAAGTCATTCAGTGTAACATTTTTCTGTGCGAATATCCCATGTTATAACGTGAAAATCTGCGACTTATAGTCAGACGTGGCTTATGTGTGGAAAAAAATATTTTTTTTTCCTTAAACTTATATTCTGGTATGTGTTATAGTCCAGATTTTACAGTAAATGAAAAATCACATAAACATAAAAAACAAAAAAAGATCAACTATATGTATATGTGTACAGTGTATATAATGAATTTCATCAAGAATATGAACAAAATGGAACAAATATTCAAGAAACACATACATAAAGAAAATACTGCAGAAAAGAAATATATTGTAAAAGGAACAAAATGTGATCAAAATAATAAACATGGTGAATAAAATGATTAACACACTAAGACAAAAAGCTCAATAAATGAAAATCATTTGTCAAGAAAATGAAAAAAATACGCAAAAATGAACAGAATACTGTAACAATAAAATGAATATGACCAGTAACGTAAACGAGAAAATCAAGAAAATTATTGATAAAATGAACACAAAATGAGCTTGAGAATCAAGAAACCCCACCAAAAGAGACAAATCAAACCAATAATTCCACAATTCTAGAAGTTGCGGCTTGAATTAAAGGAGAGCTGTTATGAAAAGAACCAGGTTTTCATGTCTTTTTACATGATAAAACAGGTGTGAAAATGATACTAAAACTGGAGTTTGTTTGATGAAGATATCTGCAAATGTAGCCATCAAGCAGCTTAGTCTTTTCTTATTACATGCAGTAGTGTCACCAATCCCAAAAGCTGATAATGTGGAGGTTATATACTGATCAGGTTTCAAGTACATTGGTTCATGTACCCATGGGTGTCAATCTCGTGGGGGACGGGGGTCCAGACCCCCCCTTCCATAAAGTTGTCCCTCCCAAAAATCACATTGTAAACCAAATAATTTTTCATTCAAATAG
>JAQQAE010018562.1:0-11165 GCA_029823295.1 Pseudamia nigra
ATAAGGCGCAGTGTCATATTTGGACAAAATAGACGGCGTTTAGGTGCGCCTTATAGTGCGGAAAATACGGTAGTCACAATATTGATCCAAGTGTGCCATTTTAGGTCACGGTTATATTTCTCCACGTCTATTACACAGAAACTCCTTCCATTGCCTCCCTTTACTCTGTGTTGCTATTTTCTGACAGAACAGGCATGGCTTGTTTGTCAGTCTGTGTTATTGAGGATGATTCATGATGGAAATAAAGTTTGTGTTCGATACCAGTGCTAGTTTGTGCTGTAAATCTTGCCCACGTGATTTACATATATTGAGGCTTGGGCAATACAAAGTTCTAATCATCATGACAAAGTCGTATGTTGTGATTGTGTTGATGTTGTAAACTTTATTATGATATATTCTTTCCTTGTCTTTGTTTTTTTTATTCGCATTGTCAGTTAAAAAAGACTGCTGTAATTTCAGTCACTGATTTAATGGTGTGAAAGCCAGCTGAAAACACCGTTTCTACAGCATTTTTATCTTTGGCATTTAGCATGTTATCTGTTGGAGAATATTTTACAGATGTAAGAGTTCGTCAGAATTTGGTAGGTTAAGGTTCAAGTAGAAATGGGAGTTGATTCCTCTGTTACTGGGACAAGCAGGGGGTGTGACAACTGGTGCAGGACCTAGAGGTATTTACACAGGTGCGGAGAGGAGGATATGTTAATTGTGGGAATGGTTATAAACTCCACACAATTTATGGTGGACTTTGTAACCATGGTTATAAACCCCCCCCCATCCGGGTGCTGATCCTATCTGCAGATAGTGAATGAATGCTGCTGTGACTGATTGTATCTGTGGTTATGGTGTGTTATGAATAAATGTTGCAAAATTCAATGTGGAGTTCTCCTCATTTCTACAACATTATCCATTTCTTCCCAAAAAGACCTGAGTAGAGGTTGGTCTGAGCATAGCTCATGTTTTCACCAAGTACTGGTCCATCCAAGATACGTCAGAGTCAAGAGAAATCAACAAAGCATGTGGACACAGTTAAAGTTTTGTTATGGCTGAGTAAAGTCTGAACCAGTAACTGTGGCTGTATTTTAACACCTGACAAAGATTTGTTATAGTTATCCTGGGTCTGTGTGGTTTTATCCGCTACAGATGATGGATCATGATCTGGTGCCATCTTAGGCATTGGAGATTAAAAAAAATGTTCAGATTAGTCATGTTTACACACTGTAATACATTCAGACTACTTGAGCCTTTTAAATATGTTCTGCACCGCAGAGGGTAAATCCACATCCTATTTTAGCTTATTCTAGTTTTCTTTGAGGAACATTTCAATTTCAATTAAGTGAAATTCGATGTGTTCAAGCTGTATACAATAAGGCTTTGAAAATACAGTGGAATGTAAATGTTTAGGCACCCCTGGTCAAAATTTCTATTACGGTAATGTGAATAATGAAGCCGGGGGAAAATGAAATGATTTCCAAAATCCAAATCAATTCAAATCAATTTTTATTTGTATAGCGCCAATCATAATCTCTAGGCACTTCACAATTCCAGATCGACACCTCATGACTATACAGAAAGCCCAGCATAAAGTTATAGGTGAGACATTCCCATTACAGGTATAAAATGATTTTTTAAATTTTCAAAATAGCAGAAAAGGAAAAAAGGGAACAAAAGTTTGGGCACCCTGCATAATTAATACCCCATAGACCCCCCTTTGGCAAGCTGAGATCTTAATTGACCTGACAGGGTCATGGCTTGTTCACAGTCATCATTAGGAAAAACCAGGTGATGCAAACTTCAAAGTGTTACAAATACCCAGACTCCTCTGACCTTGTTCCAACAATCAGCAGCCACGGTTTCCTCTAAGCAGTTGCCTAGAACCCTGAAACTAAAAATTATCAATGCTCACAAAGAAGGAGAAGGCTATAAGAAGATAGCAAAGTGTTTTCAGGTCCCAATTTCCGCTGTTTGAAATGTAATAAAGAAAAGGAAGTTAACAGGAATAGTGGGGGTCAAAGCAAGGTCTGGAAGACCATGAAAAACATCAGAGAGAACAGCTCGTAGGATTGCTAGAAAAGTAAGTCAGACCCCCTCAGTGGCTCCAAGACTCCTCCAGGAAGATCTGACAGACACTGGAGTTGTGGTCCACTGTTCAACTGTTAAAATACCTGTACAAATATGGTCTTCATGGAAGAGTCATCAGAAGAAAACCTCTCCTGTGTCCTCACCACAAAACTCAGAGTCTGAAGTTTAACAACATTTAGATCAGCCTGAGGCATTTTGGTGACAAAATACAACTTTTTGGCCAGAATCAATCAATCAATCAATCAATCAATCAATCAATCAATCAATCAATATTTGTATAGCGCCAATCATAATCACCGATTATCTCTAGGCGCTTCACAATTCAAGGCCGAAAGAGCAATAGTACATTTGGAGTATAAAAAGGCACAGAGATTCAAGAAAAGAACCTCTGTCCAAATATTAAGGTGGCTCGATGATGCTTGGGGTTGTATTGCAGCCAGTGACACTGGGACCATTTCACGGGTAGAGGGAAGAGTGGATTCAATTAAATACCAACAAATTCTGGAAGCAAACATAACACCATCTATGAAAATGCTGAAATTAAAACGAGGATGCTTCTACAAATGGATAATGATCCTATACACACCTGAAAGTCTATGATGGAGTGTACCTCGAGAGGTGCAAGCTGAAGGTTTTCCCATGGCCTTCACAGTCCCCTGACCTAAGCATCATTGAAAATCAGTGGACAGACCTCAAAAGAGCAGTCCATGCAAGACAACGCAGAAATCTCACAGAACTGGAAGACTTTTGTAAGGCAGAATGGAGAAAAATCCCTCAGACTCTTGGATGGCTATAAAAAGCATTTACAAGCTGTTACACTGGCCAAAGGCAGGTCTACAAGGTATTAGCTATGCAGGGTGCCCAAACTTTTGTTGTGGCTTTTTTTCCTTTTCTGTTACTTTGAAAATGTAAAAGATAAAAATATATAATTTTTTTTTTTACATGTCTCATCTGTAACCTCATGCCTTTTGGAGATCATTTCATCTTCTTCTGCCTTCATTATTCACATAAATAGAAATTGTGACCAGGGCTGCCAAAACATTTGCACCCGACCGTATCAAGGGAAACCTCTATTTTAGGCTGCTGCATTGTGGTCCAGACCTGTGTTGTCGCTCCTCCTGCTGGCCTCTGGTGTGTTGCTGCTGCTTCGGAGGTTGTGCAGACTCAGCATGTCTCCTCTGCGACGTGGCCTGTGTCTCCTCCGGTACTGGATGTCAGCATAATCCTGCAAACAATCGCTCTAGTTAGCAGGAAATACCCCACAACCAAGGCCAAGCAGAAAATCCATTTTACATCTAAAGATACGCAGAGTGACAAGCATGAAGAGCCCATGCAGCTGTAAAAAAGTTAAAAACACATTACCTGTGCCTCTCTGTCTCTTTGATCTCCTGCTCCTTGTACAGAGTGGCGACTCCCCATCTTAACACACATAAGCAAACTACGTCAGCTTTTCATGCATCAATATGACCCCATACAAAAGTAGTTCATTAAAGTGCATGTGACATGAAATACATTTTTTTGTCATCGTTTGGCCCCATTTACATAACAGGGCTGAGTTGGAGGCAGGGGAAGAGGGAGACTAGTGAGGCTTGATGAAGAGCAACGAAGAGGGCTGTTCAAGAGCAGACAAGGGTACATGCAGGTTAGTCTAGCCTACTCTTGACATATGTAGGACATTGTGTAACAACCTAATAAATGCATCATTGGTTTCGTGAATGGCTTCAAGATGATAGAGCAACGGTTCTCTCAGTAAGTTATTCAATCAGTGGACCCAGAGGAGTGAAGAGAACTAGACAAGGTGTTCTTTGCAAGGCAGCCTGGCCTTGTTTTTCATGCATTTCTGATGCGGCAACAAAAAGATGGAGCTCCACTGTGTGCTCTTGGCATACCTGGTGTCCTGTGGAAGCTGCCAGAACATGGCAACAGACAGAGGTCTGCTGCAGCCAGGACCCAACAGTTTCTATATTTAAACAGTTCAGTAAATTTTATGTTTGTATATAGTTCATACTTGATCCATTTATATTTTACATGTTCACTGCTTGTCTTACTTGAAGTTTTCACAGCATTTGTTATTTTTTTAATGTTTACTTTATACAAACTTTAGAGTTACAGAGCCTGCAAATAAACTAAGTTCATTCTAAAGTGAAATTCTTTTTTTTTTTTTTTAAATCTTCATTCATGGTAAATATGCTATATGCTGGCAATGAAAATAAACACAATCTATGAGAAACATTTTTTAATTGTAAAAACATCATATTAAACACACAATTCAATGCAGTGATGCTGTAGCCACTAGTCAGTGACAGGCATCCAAATGTTAAACTGCCTAAAATACAGTATCAGTGATGACAGGGACTCTATGACCAGCCGATGATGACGACCTCCTGTCCAAAATTTTCCTCTGGAGGTCAGGAATGTGTGTCTTAGGGCTTTTCACAATGTACAAGCTCCACCAACTGGAACTCTTTTTGAAGCCTCTGGACATTCTGCAAAAGAGACAGAATATTAGTCTCATGTACACCTAGGTATATGAGCTTTTTCTGTTTGTTAACTTGAAAAAAACATTATGAACACATATAAAATGAAATAGCAATGTCACCTATACTTCACTATTTTTTTCATAAGAGCAACATGGGCACTACCAAGTTAACAGGAGAGCCACTTCTACTGCAAAACTATAATATCCACTACAAATATGCACACTCACTAGCTACAAAAGTCCAGCTAATTCCAATACACCATGGGCAGGGTTTTTGTTTCATTACAGCAGCATACATTTATTTCAGTATAATCACATATATTATGTGAAAACTTGACATGCTTGTTGTGCTGCACACTTATGTACACAGTTTTAAACTCACACATTTTCTGGCACCAACCCACTGATTATTTAACCCCAAACAGGACTTTGACCATTGCAGCGCTTAGAATAGTTACCAAAACTGTCTTTTATCATAGACATAAAGTGGGAGAGAGGAAATGAGCTCTTTGAGGCATGGTCTGCACAACGGCATGTTTCGGGGTTAGCCAGTGGCTCTGTCAGTGCAGCTACATGCCACATAACAGCAGTTATGCAACAGTGGTCCCCAACCTTTTTTGCACCACGGACCAGTTTAATGTCAGACAATATTTTCACGAACCGGCCTTTAAGGTGTGGTGGATAAATACAACAAAATGATAGGACTGGCATAGAAACTGGTATTTTCTAAATATAATAATTAACATGAATCCAATGTACCGCATTTTCCAGATTACACGTCGTGGTTTTTTGCATAGTCTGGCCAGGGGAGTGACAAATATACTGGAGCGACAAATACCGCATTTTCCGAATTACAAGTTGCGTTTTTTTGCATAGTCTGGCTAGGGGAGCGACAAATACATTGGAGCGACTTGTATAGTAAATAAATTCAACTACAGGGTGTTTGTCACACTGACAGCCACTGGACGTCGCTTTATTAGCAGCGTCCTTGTGACATCACACCGACATCATAACATGCGTAATGGCCTCCAAGCCCCCTACTCTCTGGTTGTGATGGTAAAGGTTAAACATGCTTTCAACATAAGATCCACCACAAGAACAAATATAAAGTGCATGACAAATACAACTCACCATAATGTTAAATCAGTGGGAGCCCTGAGCTTGTTTCTCTGCAACGAGACAATCCCATCGAGGGGTAACTGGAGACAATGACACCCAAAGCGTGTTGCTTATGTCCAGTCTGCTTCATAATTTTGTTTTGGTTGCTGTCACTGCAGAAAACCCTGCCTCACACTTCAAGTCTTGTCTTTCAATGCAGAATGCTTGGTCTCCAAGTGGCGAAGCAGTTTTTAAGGCTTCATTGAGTCATTAAAGAGCCGGTTGCCGCATATTATGCAGAGCAGACTCGGTGCGTGGAAACAACTTGTTGCAATAAATCCATATTTCAGGTAGGATCCTGGTCTCGTCTGCTAAATGCAGCTTTGTTTTTCTTTGAAGTCGTAGGCTCTTCTTCCGTCTCCTCACTGGCTCTTTTACCCTGCGCAAAGAAACTTTCCAAAAATGTTTGTTTTTTATTAATTTTGCTAGCTTGGGGGTTTCAATTCAGCGGTAATATTACCGGCCAGCGCAGCCCCTTTAGGAAGGTAGCAGATGTAGGTAAGAGAATAAGGCGGAGAGAATCCAGTAATTTTCCAAAATAAAACATTGTTCAGAACCAGATAATAAATAAAACGGAAATAACGCAAGTTATGTATTCTTTCTGTGCAGCCTGGAACCAATTGACCCATGGACCGGTACTGGTCCGCGGCCTGGAGGTTGGGGACCACTGATGTAACAGACAGAACTTCACAGATCTGAATCAACGTTATAACATGTGAAATTCAAAGCAGACCTAAAGTCTTGACTTCTTCATATAGCAGTAATCATCAGCATGGTATGTCATGGTACATGGTACAGATGTAGCGGGTTCCATTTGGCCGTACTGTCGCAGCAATAAGGCCGCGGTATTGTAGATGATGGGGTGGTGGTGGAGGGTGGGGGGATTGTTTCCCCAGCAGTAGCTGCAGTGCGCAGCAGCAACCACCAGGTGGCTCATATGAGCAGAGCAGGATTGAGCCTTTTCTACTTGCTGCACAATGGGATCTAATCCATGGTCCTCATTGTCAAGAACATGTTGCTTTATTGTAGGAATATTATTGTTATAATATTATTGCAAAAATAAAGAAAGCAAAAAGGCATTTGTGTTTGTTATTGTAAAAAGATACACTTCACCAGCCACATTTTGAATATATAAACCTGGGCTATAGGTTGCCAACCATGTGACCTGACCGCTTTAGTGTATATTTGGGGAGACTAATAATGACAGTCAACACTAAATTGAATATAAACACCACATGCATTCATTCAACCTGGGCTCTATTTCAGAGCAAAAAGCCATCAGCGCAGATGACATGATTCACAATGCAGAAACACATGGCAACAACTGCAAATCACACATAAAAATATGCCTATTGTACAGACTGGTAAGACACCTTTGTTCAGACATTTTTGTTCTTTATTTTAAAGATAACTTGGATAATAATATCCTACCGGTGCGCCCTCTGTGCGTCAAGAGCAAACACTTTTGACCGCAGAAAAACTCATTTTTTGAAAGGTCAAACGTCAAAAAATATCGATTTTTTTGTTAGATAAAAATACTTTATGAATTTTAAAAATTATTACATTTGTCTGTTTTCAATTTTTTTAACGTTTGGACTGAAAACCCCTCTGGAGTCAATCAGTCGTGTCGGGGAATAACTTCAGACTGACAGCGCTGCCGACAGAAAAACAGTTTCAAATAAACTTAGTTGGAGTCTAAACTAATGCCCCTTTTGCACTAGTACCTACTCAGTACAACAAGTCCACTGTTATATTGTACTTTTGTTGCACAAAAATGCCGACAGGAGAGTTTTGGGACGTGACTCTGCCTACGACTAGTGGAAAAGTGGGATAAATGAATGGAATTCTTCCTTAAACATTCTGAAAACCCCCATAAAGCACGCCCTCTCCTGTAATACGGCGATCAACCTCAGGCTTAGGTGAAGCCAACCTGCCAGCCAGCAGGTTTGCTTCACGGACCAATTGGTGCGTTCTGTAACCCTGCCTTTAAATACAGGAAATCCCCACGCGGGATTGTCCAAATAAGGTGATGTGCGTCACGGCTGGCAGGGGTGATTCCCTCCCACAACCAATAAACGTGACAGCGCGACTTTTCAGTGTTTCCTCAACTGCCACTGAAACTGGAGGCAGAAAACAGTTCATTTATTAGAGCTTTGTTATGGTCTACTTTTTTTTTTTTTTTTTTTTTAAAATCACCCAATAATTAATTCATTATTAGTTGTTAATCAATGCCCAACACTTCTTTTCACTGGCAATCTGGCTTTCATTTTCCCCAATTCACTGAGTACTGTAATTGTTTGGTCTACATGACATCAGAAATATTGTGAAAAGGCTTGGGTGTTGTCCTCAAATGTCCAGTTTGGTCACAACCCCCATTTATTATATTCAGTTCACAGTCAGAGGAGGAAAAACCATAACATATTACATATAAAGAACTGGAATTAAGAGAATTTTGACTTCTAAAAACTGTTTTTGCCATTTCTCCTATTAAATCAACATAGAAATTATAAAAGTGTTTGTCAATGATTAAGATGCATTATGTTTTTTGTCAGGTGTGGAAAACTATGAATTATAAAGTTATGAAAATTATGAATTAATTTTGAAAATTATGAATTTATTAATAATTAACAACTACTAATTACTACTACAAACCCTATCCATCACAATCTTATTTTTTCCAACTAAACACTCAACCAGGTGATTTCACTCAGCAATATTACTTCAGGAAGAACTGGTTTCCCACACGCCGTATGTTTCTAGAAATCAGTGACAAGTCATGAAAGGCACTTAACAGTGTTTATTGTCAGCCACACCAAACAAAATAAAACACATATTTACAGACAGTAAGTCTGTTGGACCTATCGAAAGAGGCCCCCAACAAATCGGTGCAGCATTCTCTGCACCTCATTGAGGCGATTCACCAACATCTTCTCGTCCTTTGCTGTAGCGTTTGGGAACCTCTCGTGCACCACTGTGATCACGAACTCCTTCAGATTTCGGGGAAGTTCCCATTTTCTCCTGGATCCGTCCCAGTTGGTGTTTAGACACCACGGCCGATACTTTTCCTCCGTGATCAGGGCTCGAACCAGCAGTCACCCAAATCGATCCACACGATCCTGGCTCATTTGGCTGAGCACCGGAATTTCCTCTGGTCTCAGCTCTCTAATAATGTCCGCATGCCTCTGGGAAAATGGAGAAGATATGCTGCTGCCAGGGAAATGGGGTGATGCTGATAGGGGTGTGGACGCGACTGGTGGGGGGCTCTGTGGCATGCAAGTGGCGCTCTGTCCAGCTTCTTGAGCCGCCCGGAGTTTCTAGCAGTCCTCCCGCAGTTGGTCCTTCATCGCCCTCAAGGCTGTCACCTCAACCCTTCAGCGCAGCCAACTGCATCTCAGTCTGCGATGAGCGCCGTCTCTCCTCTTCAAGCTGTGCTGCACACTCTTTGGCTGTAGCAAGTTCCATGTTTCTCTCAGCCAATAGCTGCAAACAGTCACACAGCCTGGGTTGTCAGTCACCAGCAGCAACTTTTTGGACAGTAGCCTGTAAAAAGACATACAGTAAGTCATACTTCGTTTTTGTGCCAATAAAGCCCTTCATTACTGACATGCTGATGTAACATGTTTCTGTGGTGAAATATGGGGGTTGGTTTGATCAGTCCTACCAGCATAATAGCATTTGAATTTGAATAATAGTAATGACAATAATACATTTAAAAAGAGCACAGAGTGTCAGTCCTAATGTACCGTTACTGTAAATGTCAGGAATGTGGGAAAATAGCTGATTAACCTATTTTCTATTGCATAACAGCTCGTGGCAGAATATATGTAACAGATTATATAACATACTACTCTCAACACCGTGGAGAAATAAAGAGCTGTAAAATGTTATTACGCTGTACCTAGATTGCTTGTATCAGATTTCTTTCTGTCATCTGTCCGTTTCGTAGCAACTGAGAGAGAATTCCTGTTTTTGTCATGACGTCACTGACATCATTCACAAACAGTGCGTAGTCTATGCAATGAGGGTCCGCAACAAAAACAGTGGAAGACAAATGAATATTGGTCATCTCTGAATTATCCATTCTGACACCAGATGAGAACCTCCTCTCTTGTTCTTATTTATTTATTCACTTGGAACAAGGACAGCATTTTGGGGAAATAGAAATCCAACACTGACACGAGTTTTGGCCAAGACCTTGTGTGGTGATCCTCTGATACTCCGCATTCATCTTAGAGAGAAAAGAAAAGAAAATGCACTTCACTTTCGGTAACAATGAAATGTTTTGCAATCACATCGGATCTCACATCAGTCATAAATTCTTTCCATGAATAGGACTTGAGTTTGAGCTGAAATCCTGATTTTAGAACTACTAATAAAATCAGCACACAGTTTCCTATCACAGAGCACCTTCTTCACCCCCTCTGCCCTCCTCATACCCCTTGCAGTCCGAGGACAAGTCCACTCCAGCTCGCTGCGGCTCCTCCGTGACCTGGAGGAGAGTGGCTCAGTCCTGCAGGACCTCACTGTACAGGACAATAGTGATGACACTCTCCGACAGAAAGTTGCTAGATATGTCACTATGCGCTTTATTGACAAAACTTACTAGGGCAACCTGAAAAAACATCGCTAAATTGTCGACTGTGGCATCTACCCCCCCACCGCCTCCTGTTGCGGTATGGAACTAGCAGCCTGTAGCTCAGATAAGAACCGGATGTGACAGATTTTACAAGAAAAATACAATGAAAACATCACGTTCAAACCTGTATTACATGCATTGGCTGAACAGTTTGGTGGTCGGAATAAAAAGACAAAACCACTCACCTGCTAGTTGAGAAAGCAACACTAGTTAACTGGCTAACACGCCACAGCTACAGAGACGGAATTCAAAATACACTTTAAAAGTAGCTTAAGCATGAAGACCAGGCCAATATTTAATAAACATTTAACAATTCATTACTTACCTGGGATACGATTGATTGTGCCATGCCCTCTGCTTCCTTCCATCCTGGCTGGACGTCAATTTCCCATGATGAAGCTGTCTTTGCGCTCAATTTTTGAAGTGATTTACTGAATTTATTAAATTGTTAGTAAAGATTAAGAATATTGATTTAGAACAACTAGTTATTGTATTTGTTGAAACTGATCAATACAATGACATTATAGTCAAAAATTTAAATTTCATTTCACATGGGAATCGGGATGAGGTCCTGCCCCAAGTGGAGGAGTTTCAGTATCTGGGGGTCTTGTTCACGAGTGAGAGAAGGATGGAACGGGAGATCGACAGACGGATCGGTGCGGCATCCGCAGTGATGCGGACTCTGCATCGGTCTGTTGTGGTGAAGAAGGAGCTGAGCCAAAAGGCGAAGCTCTCAATTTACCGGTCGCTCTACGTTCCTACCCTCACCTATGGTCATGAGCTTTGGGTCATGACCGAAAGAACGAGATCCAG
>JAQQAE010018563.1:0-11165 GCA_029823295.1 Pseudamia nigra
TTGGTTGTGGGAGGAAGCCGGAGTACCCGGAGAGAACCCACGCAGACACGGGAAGAACATGCAAACTCCACACAGAAGGACCCCCCAGCCGGCATTGGGATCAGACCCAGGACCTTCTAGCTGTGAGGCACGAGTGCTACAAAAACAGTAATATAAAAATAAAAAGTTTGTCACTGCATACCTTTCAGTACAGCACCAGCTTCCATCATGAATGAATCTCTTAAAATATATTCTGTTAATTTGGCTTCCACTGCACCTATTTAAGCAGAGATTAAACAGCATACTCTTTCTTAAAGCCATGTTAGACTGCAGGAGCTCACATGACTGAAACTCTAGTACTGTATTTTGTTACAGGTGTGTCTTAGTAGAGGGAAGAGTGGAAGCTGTAATAAAAGGAACAAAGAGTGTACTGTAGGGTCATCTCAGTGGATGAGCTTTAATGAGGATACACAGGTCTGTGCACTCACAGCACTACAGACATCTTGTGGAGTAACAGCGTAAAAGCACTACGTTTTCACATCAGTCATCCCGCAAACCATTTTAGAGGGAGTTCGAGATTTGTCTCAGCATAATCAAGTGAGTGGCGTTTTGTCTTCATCACTGCGTAAAGATCGTGATTGCAAATATGCCATCCAGACATAAACAACATAACGTCATATCTGTTTGAATAAGTTAATGTTTCAGTTGTACAGTATTATTAATTATATACTGCACCGATTAACCGATTGCTTACTAATTAAGTGGTTGAGTAATAGTAAATACAGCCTAATAAAAGTGTAATATAATTATTAATGCCATATATCTAGAGGTCTAAAGGAAATAACCATCAGCTCAAACATATGTATCCATGATTGAGGTGTAGTAGGCTACCTAACGATGTTGCGTTCTCTTCCTTACATTAAAGGCTTGTGGGGGTCGTGACTACTGGCTTTGTGAACTGAATGGCCGACGCACCAAAAAGATGAATGAATGAATGAGCAGATCAATAAAACGTCGTTTGCCCACGTCATTTATTCCTGCGCGGAAGAATACTTTCGGCAAGAGGTGTAGTTCCGGGATCGGGAACTAGTTTTCAGGATGTCATGCAAAAGGAGGAAAACCCTATCCGGCGTAGGGATATAACGGAGTTACGCGTTGCTAGCAGGTGCACTACGTAGGGGAATTACAAATAAAAGAGGAATAATGACATGGTGTGTGCTGTTTTCATGTCAGCAGTGACGGAAGACACTTTCGGGACTCGCTACAACCTTGTGCTTTCTTGAGAATAATGCCACGGTAAGTTAAGTGAGCTGGAAACGGACATCATGCAATGCTAGCTTTAGGCTAGCGGTAGCACGTATGGCTAACAGCTGACAACTCATTGAACACATCAATGCCAATTGTGTGACATTGGTTCCCACATTGGTGTATATTTCACATTTTCTTCAGCATATCTTAGTACCAACATTACTCTTGTAAATAAATACAATAAGCAGTCGAACGAACGTGTTGCCAGCAATTAATTATTGGCCGTTGTACTGCATTATCTGACCTCACGTCAGACGCTTTGACGTAATGTTAAACAAGCCGAATGAACATATGTTTACCTCGAATGTTTGTTTTCTGGGTTTTCTGCTACATTTTGCAGTCATACATAAGTCATGACGAGGATTACACAAAACTGCTTAAATGTTATGTTAAAATATATCCACAATTACAAAAATCGGTGCATGAATTTAATTGCTTTTAACGCCGTAATACTGACAAATGTTGCAGTATTGTTAAAAAAGTCGTTAAACTTGAATTTTCTACATTGTGTGTACTATGGATGTATGCAGGCGTGTACTCTAACTGCATATAATCAGTTAAGTCACTTGTTGCTGTATGTAGCTGAAGTTTGTTGAAAGAAATTAGCCGTGATGCGGCTCGCCCTTATGGATGCTGTAGTAATCCTTGGCAGAAAATTGCAATGTCGCAATAACAGCAACTTTATTCAGTCATCACACACAAGGGACGGAATTAAAACCAGATCCATCTAGATTTACACCAGACCATTTGTAAGATGAAATCTCTGGTGAAATCAAATGTTTTGTTCTATATTCTCCTTTGAGAGCGCTGGAATTGGAATGTTTTTCCAATAATTTACTCATGTCTGGCTCCTGTGTTATCATCTTTCCTGACCCACCATCCTGGCACATGCATAGATGTAACTTATGCAGCTGCATAGAGAGAGAGACTGAAAAGCATCAGCCAAGGAAAAAGCTAAGGCTTGTTTTGTGTGACAGCCAAATTAAACGCGGAGGGGCATGCCGCAGTCATTTTTTCCTTAGTAAGCCAATATATGAGCGGAGACGCATCACTGTAATTGCTCTCAGGGCTGCAAGGAACAGTTTTAGGAAGTATTTGTGAAGGGGGTTAGGGATTGGTTGTGCAAATAAACAGGTGAATGCACTCAAATGTCAAAGTAAAAGCTTGTGGACAACTGGATGTTAAGCTTTTTGCTTTTTAGTAAAAGGGTGTTGACCATTGTATGTAAACACCAGCAAGAACAGCCACACCTTAACGCAGGAAGAAATCTCACAGCATTTGAAGAGCACAGAAATGTTTCCCTTTATAGACCATATTACATGTTAGCAGAAATTTTCCAGTTTCACATCTGTAAACTACACTACCTGGTCAAAAAAAAGGTCACCACCTGGATTTAACTAAGCAAATGGGTACGAGCCTCCCATTGCATAATTTCTACATGGGTGCTTATGTTTCAGCTGGCAACAAATGATATAAGGATAGTGGGGAACAATAATCTTCAAAGAAAAAATGTGGTTGGAAAAAATCTTAAATGATAATGACTGGTAATCACTTAAATGTGTGATGAAATCAAATTGTAAACAAAAAAAAACAATAGAACTCAGGACTATGTTTAATGGTGAACGTAAAGGCATTTCCACGCACACAATGCAAAGGCAGCTCAAGGGATTGGGACTAGATAGCTGTGTAGCTGTAAGAAAACCACTTATCAGTGAGGCTAATCAGAAAAAAAGGCTTCAGTTGCTAGGGAGCATAATATTTTGTTGGACTGCCTTTAGCTTTAATTACGGCACACATTTGCTGTGGCATTGATTTAATAAGCTTCTGCAATATCTCAACATTTATTTACGTCCAGTGTTGCGTTCATTTTTTTTGCCAAGAACTTGAATTGATGATGGGAGAGTCGGACACTGTGCAAAGTCTTCTCTAGCACATGAAAGGAAATGCTTTTACTTTCACTATTAAACATAGTCCTGAGTTCTACTGTTTTTGATTTCACCACACATTTAAGTGATTACCGGTCATGATCATTCAAGATTTTTATTTTTTTCAAAGATGATTGTTCCCCACTATCTTATCACTTGTTGCCAGCTGAAACATAATCACCCATGCATAAACTATCCAATGGGAGGCTTGTCCCTATCTGCTTAGTTAAATCCAGGTGGTGACCTTTTTTTTTTTTGGCCAGGCAGTGCATCTCAGGGTATTTTAATCTGATACTTTTGGCACAATTAATTGAATTGCAGCATTAGCCTGTACACTAATATGCTGCTTTGTTTTTTTAAAGCCATACTGTAATATTTTGCTGGACCAGTTTGTTTTGATTATGGTACATGTTTGCTCTGGTATATTTTTGATAACGTTGTGGAATGTCAGGAGATTTATATCCAATCAGAGTTGGATACATTTTCCACCAAGATCTTGCATTGATGGATAGTCGGACCACAGCGTAAAGTCTTCAACAGCAAATTCCAGTGATTCACAATGGCATTAAAATCTGGACCAATCCATCTTTGAAAATAGTGTTTCATGGTCACTGAACCACAGTTTGAATCCTGACATTATGGTACTGGATTGGAATATGCTTCCTGAGCAAATATCCACTGATGGAAAAAGAAGGAAGAAATGTGAAGCTCTTCACTGTATCAGTTAAATGGCTTGTTTTAAGTTGGCAGCAATAAAGACGTTCCCATCTGGTCAATTTATTATTTATCCAACTGTTCAGGATTTCCTGAAACATGTACTAATTACACACAAAATGAATCCCGTGTTAAACTACAGTACTCCATATGACTTAATATATGGGAAAACACAGCATGTCCTAAGTTGAATAATTTCTTTTTTTTCTTATAGAGGGAAGCTACTATATAGTGTTTATTCCATCCCCTGAATGCATCCAGGTACCTGTGACAGCAGGCTGACAGCCTATAAGTCTGTTTTTCCTGGTTGCATCTGTAGTGCCACGTATAAGATTCAGTTGCCTTTTTCTCTAGCAATTTTTGACCCTGACTCACAGCCTCCTTCTGTCTGGAAGAAGATTGCTGCTGTACTTGCACCAGGAATAAAGTAGCAGGCAGTAATAGTTGAGGCCCACACTTGCTGTATCTACCTGCTCCTTTTTTCCGGTGGGGATGATAAATTCTTACTTGGCAGACTTTTAAAGATTTGCCACAATTTTCAGCAAGAACCTTCAGGGCTTGGAGAAAAGGAAGTCTGTTTTGTGTACACAGCATTTGTTGCTCAATTTTGCAGGATAAATTTCCAGGTAGATTACCAATATGCACAGCACTTCTAATGGTTCTGTCATATTGGCTCTCATGGCAGGCGATTAAATCGTTAGTGTTCTTGTAAGAGTGTTATAATCCCAGTGTTCCCCTTAGCAACACACAGTGCTACCCAGAAAGAATTTGGCTACATTCCAAACCTCAAATTGATTTCTCATCTCTCCTAAGACCTAAATCCCTCCTCAGATGCTGCAATCCTGCTGCTGGAATGAATCATTTTTGGCAGGTTGATTGCATGGTGGTGAGCTTTTTTTTTTTGTGTGTGTGTATGCTTGTGTGTATTCAGTAGCAAATAGTGTTTGCTCTCTTTGCTGTACCATGTTTTTATTCTACACTGCTACAAACTTTCTGTCTAGACAAAGCACTTTCATCATGTCTGTGGCTTGAGTAATCCAGGAACATTGGCACAGATTATATGTGACATACCCAAAATTGCCTGGATGGTGGATTGCTGAACAGAAACTGCAGCATTATTGGCACAAGAAGCGATAACGTTGACTGGCTCAGCAGTTTGAATTGATCTTCTATAGTGCTTGAATTTATAAAGATTTCCATAATTGTGGTGTATCTGAGTTTCATAACAAAAATCAAGATTAGGAATAAGCACCGTTTCTTTTATGGATTTCTATTTCAGAGCTCTGTTTGTAAATTTTGCCCCGGGATCTGTACAGTCTGAAAATAGTCTGAACACACAGTACACAAAGTTAATTGGTCGTGAAAAGTAGAGCAGTCATATGGCTGTGACAGGGCCTGAACATGCCTGTTTTCTCTCAGTATTGATTTCTCTTTCCTTAACTGTAAATATGACTGTCTTTATTTGTTGCATGGATTCTTGGACATATGATTCTGTGTTAAGATATTTGCATTTTTGTAGTTGGAGCAGTGGAATTCAAAGGAGAAGAGCAACAAGACAAACTACACTTTAGTAAGTTGCAGATATTAAGAAAAGGAAGATGAGGCACATAAACTACACATAGAGTACTGGTAAAACTCCTGACAAACCAGATGTGGTAAATTGACTGCACTTATCTAGAAACCCACACTGCTTTAGACTTTCATCAAAAAACAGAGTGCTTTCCTCTGGAGCAACCTTTGTTCATTGAAATCTCATAAGAATTTATCCATATGTTGGTTGCACAACACTGGTATTAATTCACTGTTTGTTTTTTGTTTGTGTTTTTTTTTTTTTTTTTTTTTTTCTTTTCCTCCCTCCCTGTCTTTTCGGTAGAGCGGGTGCTTTCTGTTGACCTCCTTTCTTCAGAGTGACTTCAGTCTCAGCATATAGAAGTCTGACTCCTCTACCCAGCACCATGTCAGGTATACATTTAAATTAAGTTTTTCAACTTTTTGTGTTACTTTTTCCATTGTAGTTTTTGACAAAGGCTCATATCTTTTTAAATATACACTGGCTTTAGATTGCAGAAATGAGTGCATAGTTCTGGCCTTATATGCTACAGGACTACTTAAATCTCTTAATGCAATGAATACTGTACCTGTCTCTGTTTTTACTGGTGATGGTGCCTCGCCTTATCTTTATTATCTGTGTTTAGGTACCTACACACCAGCCCCTGGTGGGCCATTCTCTGCTCTCACTCCTAGCATGTGGCCCCAGGACATTTTGGCCAAATACCATCAAGTGAGGAAAAAAAGCATCAGTAGCACTTTGTTTCATGTGACACTGTATCATCTGATCTGCTGTCTACCATCTTGACTAGGAGGTTAAACAGTCAACTGTTTCATGGTATGCACCAAAGTAAAGAAAGCAATTTTTTTTTTCTCACTCTGTGCAGAAAGACCCCTCTGAACAATCTGAACACCAGTATGATGAGTTTGGTTTCAGAGTAGACACTGAAGGTAAAGTGATCAGTTCCTTAAAATACATACACACTTCCACTGTCATTTTCCACTCTTTTTTTTTTTTTTTCTATACAGCAAATAGACCAGAAATCTTCATATCTGGGAGCAGTGCTAATGCAACATATGAATGCATGAACATGACATCGAACCTTGTTTTTGCTTGTGATATTTTCCTCTGTTGACAAATTGTCTTTTGTACTTGGGAGTTTTTACTACTTTTCTCAAAACTTGTCTGTTTTGTGTTGAGTTTTTTGTTTTTGGTCACCTAGTGCTGTTCTTGGTCTGTGAGTGATAGTTGTCTTGTTTGCTTATGTTAAAATATTCCACTGTAATTAATAAGTCTTCCGTCATTATTACCTTTTGTGTCTTCTTTACTCAGAAGGTGAGGAGCCAAAGTTGTGTTTGGGCAGTGATGGTTCACCTCAGCGTGAAGACCCCCAGCAGCGATTGCGTTGGCAAGCCCACCTAGAGTTCACTCATAATCACACAGTGGGTGACCTGACGTGGGAGTTGATAGCTCCTGTTCTTCCACGCTCTGACCGCCTGCGTTCCCTGGTGCTGGGTGGAATACCTCACAGCATGAGGCCACAGGTAAGTGAGTCCTGCACAGCAGTAATTAAGTGCAAGTTGAACTTATTGTCACTACAGTGTTTGCTACATTAGGAATGTTGTTGCATGTACAGTAGATACAGTCTAGGCTCCATATTGAGGTTTCAGAATTTGATTTCAGCTTTGGATGCGTTTGTCTGGAGCACTACAAAAGAAGAGGACTTCTGAGATCACTTACAGAGAAATTATTAAGAACAGCTCTAATGATGACACAACCACCGCTAAACAGGTAAAATCCCTAGTTGTGACAGGATTTATAGCATGGGGTCACACACAGGCACATGAATATTTATACTGACAGTCGATGAAAATTTTCAAGCCGAGTGTTCTTTTTCCTTTAAAATAGGGTTTTGAGGGAGTTATATTTATTTTTGTTGGATGCTAGAGTGTATGACTGCTTGCTTAGATGGTGTACTATACTGTCGACACACTTCACTGCACACAGGTACTCAGTTTGCAAAACACAGATCAAGTGCCATTCCAACAATACACAAAGGGTGTTTTACAGATTTTAGCAAGTGGCTTACAAACCCTGTAAAAAGGCATGAAAAAGGTCACCATTTTCATTTTTGTGCAAGCCAAAATGCCACAACTTTAAAAGGGATGACACGACATGACAGTCCTCCAGTAGGACAATGGTCAGTCACACCCATCACAATGGCGAATCTGCAGGCACAAGGGGCAGATGTCTTGCCATGGCCACCATACTCCACTGTGCATCCATGGGACACCCCCGGCAGTCAGAGCAACAACAGGGTTCCTTGTCCACAAAACAGGCCGCAGCACCCGAGGAGGAATGGGGCCGCACCCCCAATACAGAACTCGTCGCCCTGTGTGAAGTGTGTGTCAGAGTATTACCACCTGTATGGAAACGAAGGGGGGGGGTCACACTCATTACTGATTTTTAAAATTGACGACAATTTGTTTTTGGCAACTTGTTTTGTAATTGTCTTTTTTTCACATAAATTGCAGGGTCTGTTGTGATTATTATTATTATTATTATTATTATTATTATTATTTTTTTTTTTTTTTAAAGATAGACAAATCTTGACCTGAAAGTTTTCATTGAGTGTCAGTATAGTTTATTGTATGTGTTATTTGATTGTGTAAATCTTGTGCAGTTTCAAAATAAATATTGCTCTCATAGTTTCTTTTTAACTTCTACCCTCTAGATAGAAAAGGACCTGTTACGGACAATGCCTACTAATGCATGTTTCAGTAGTATGACCAGTGTTGGAGTACCGAGGCTCAGACGGGTACTGAGAGGTCTGGCCTGGCTCTACCCAGACATTGGTTACTGTCAGGGCACTGGCATGGTAAGAACATATCCAGTTTATTAGACCAACATTATACCTGAATCAGCATCTGACTCATAATTAATTATTGCAGCAGCTTAGTTTTTTTTTTTCTTCTTCAATTTAGGTGGTTTCTTGTCTGCTGCTCTTTCTTGAGGAGGAAGATGTACTATGGATGATGTGTGCGCTGATTGAAGATCTGCTTCCTCCCTCATACTTCTCTTCCACACTGCTGGGTGTCCAAACGGACCAAAGGGTGCTGCGACAGCTAATTGTTCAGTATCTACCAGCCCTTGATCGCCTTCTACAGGAGCATGACATAGGTAAGTCTAACCTGGAGGTGAAACAGTCATGCTCTAGTTCACTAGTTTCATTGATGATGCATTTAAAAAAAAAAAAAAATTCTGCCTTTTGTATCCAGAGTTGTCGCTGATTACGCTCCACTGGTTCCTGACATCTTTTGCCAGTGTGGTGGACATTCGGTTGCTCCTTAGAATATGGGACCTACTCTTCTACCAGGGCTCCTTGGTCCTCTTTCAGATCACACTGGGCATGCTGAAACTCAAGGTATGTGTCCAATACCTACTTCTAATTAAGGACTTGATTACTTTGTTGACTTGTGTTTGTTGACCTCGTTTGGGTGGTGTTCTATAAAACTGTTTGCCATCATTCTTTTTCTTGCTTAGATTTTGTGCAGTAGTGCTTGTGGGGGGGAATCCCATTTCACAACAATGTATTTTTTCACCTCATTAAAGCTGGAATGCATTGTCTGTTCATTACTATTCACAAGGCACACCTACTCTTGACAGAAGGCTTTATGTGGGGTGAATTAATTGTTCTAAAATTGACTCTCTGAACCCCAGGAGGAAGAGCTCGTATCATCAGAGAACTCGGCGTCCATTTTTAATACCCTGTCAGACTTGCCGAGCCAGCTGAGAGATGCGCCTGCACTTCTTGGGGAGTCGATGAGGCTAGCCGGGACACTGTCACAGGAAACACTGGAAGCTCACCGACACAAACACCTTGCCTACATCCTTAATGAACAGGCTCAGCTCAATAATGGGAACAATTCAACACTTAACACCAATCTCAACAAGGTCAGTCACTGCAGCAATTAAGTAGCAAAGACACTGCTTCTCTTGTGCTTATTATTAAATCAGAAAAACTCTATGCACAGGTGGTGAGGAGACAGTCCCTACGCAGGAAGTCCACACTGAGCTCACTGCTTTTTGGGGAAGATGAGGCTGAAGCCCTGAAATCTAAGAATATTAAGCAGACAGAGCTTGTAGCTGCTCTGCGAGAGGCCATAACCCGCACTGCAGAGCATTTCCACTGTTTGGATCCACGACACTCTAGCATTGTGAGTTCACTTACTGCAGCACAAAAACATTGGTTTATGTTTTGCAGTCGAGCATTACGAGATATCCTGCCATTTTATAGGTTGACGGGGTGATTTTAATATTCAGTGCTATTTAAACGTAACCCTAAATACAGTAATCGTTCTGTTCTTCTCTATGGCCCTGAAGGACCTGACTCCTGATTACTCCATGGAGAGCCACCAGAGAGACCATGAAAACTTTCTTGTGGTATCTCGCAACCGACGGAGACGTGCAAAGGCTCTGCTGGACTTTGAGCGACACGATGATGATGAGCTGGGTTTCAGGAAAAATGACATAATTACTGTAAGCATAACAAATACACAAAAAACCTTTACATTTCGTCTTTGTACACATGTATATTGACAATAATAATCCTCCTCAGATTATCTCACAGAAGGATGAACACTGTTGGGTTGGAGAGCTTAATGGTCTAAGAGGTGTGCTTTTTTTTTTTTTTAATGTTTCAGTGTCTTTTGCATTGTTTTTATTTATTTGTATGCATCTGTCTCACGGTGTAATTGACACTCTGGCTCTTTCTTTTAAATAGGCTGGTTTCCAGCTAAGTTTGTGGAGATCCTGGATGAAAGAAGCAAAGAGGTAAAGGCTTACTTAATGTGGATGCATTTTTGGCAGTTATCATTCCAACAACTCCAGCTTTAATTCTGTTTGAAATGTATTGATTCTCTTGTACGTCTTCCTCAGTATTCATTAGCAGGTGATGACTCTGTAACAGAGGCAGTGACAGATCTGGTCAGGGGGACTTTGTGTCCAGCCCTCAAAGCTATCTTTCAGCATGGTCTTAAAAAACCATCTATGCTAGGAGGGCCCTGTCATCCATGGTTGTTCATAGAAGAGGTAAGAGATTGTTTTTACAACATACACCCTCATATTGCACGTATTTGTTATCAAAAATGTAACTTTTCTTTTCCCTTCTGGTTTTCTATTAGGCAGCCAGCAGAGAGGTCGAGAGAGACTTCAACTCTGTCTATTCCAGACTGGTGTTGTGTAAAACCTACAGGTAAAACTTGTACATATACAGTGGTACTCCGGCTAACGAACGCTTCTAGTAACAAAAAATCCGGGTACCAAAGAAAATATCAGCCAAAAATTTGAACCGGTTAACAGGAAAAATTTGAGTAATGCAAGAGCTGGATCACTTCTGGGTCTATCACCCGGATGTAAACAGTCAACACAATAACATGAAAGCTCCCGTGGTTTGTCGTGTGCGTGGTTCTGCACACGACAAAACACGTTTGTTTGAGCAAACGTGTCGAAGGTAAACCCAGAAAATGCTCCCGAAATTGTAATAAACATCCCACTCCTCTATATCTCAAAACCTCTTCTAACGTTAGTGTGCAGCAGAATAACGTATAAGCGAAGTAAACATTAGCAGCTCTGCTAAGCTAGTAGCACCTCCCGACATGTCTGTGAATTACTTGAAACAATGCTGTTAT
>JAQQAE010018564.1:0-11165 GCA_029823295.1 Pseudamia nigra
TAAGGGGTGGGTGGGGGGAAGGGGGGCTATATAAATGTCCAACTCAGACTAGCGAGGGCCAGTAGGTGAGCAGTATTTCTGCCACACCCACACCCTATTTGTTCTATTGTATAGATGTACTGAACCCTGCATTCATTCATGTATCGTGTTAGTGTTTATACTGTATTTTATTTGACACAAACCAACAGACCATATAAGGTCACAATGTGTTTAATAAAACATTAAAGCACAAACAAAAACAATGTGACACTAAAAAACAAACAGTCAGTGATGTCTTGACTCATGTCGTTGGGACTTCTCCCACAGCTCACCCAAAAAAGTTGGGTCAGTGTTTACAATGTGAGTGTGATATTTGTGTGACAGGTCCCGGCCGTGTGATTTACTGGAGGACACTGTCCAATCCAAACTTTTAATTCTGCTTCAAGTTTTTTGTGGATTTGTTTTGGTGTGTGTGCCCCATTACGTTTTGTTTGCATATCAGCTTATCATCTCATACACTCGGCTGTTTAAAGTCGAGACTGAAGTCCCACTGAATCTCTTCTGTGGCAAAGATGCTGAAAAGAGCCTGGACCTCATTGTATACTTCTCATAGCTTATCCTGTTTTTTGATCCATTCTCCACATGCTAACAACAAATGCAGGCAAAAACATAACCTCCACCACTTTGCTTGGAGGAGGTCATAACGGCTGCAGACTGGATGAATCACACTCAGAACCGGGCGGGGGTTTGATTGAAATTCTATACACTTACTGACATGTGTATGTGTGTGTGGGGGAGGGGGAGGTACCACCAGTCTGTACGATTTCCCACTTCACTGACATCCATTTATAAATTACAATAAGATAAAATCATTGTGATGAGGCCCTTTTTCAGCTCAATAGGAGCAGTTTGACCTCATTCATCTGAATCTATAAGGACAGATCTGTTTTTAAACCAGACACAGAGTCAGGACGTGAAAGAGAAGGTGACCCCCCACCCCCCGGTTTCTCAGGTAGATGTGTGAAATCACAGCCAAAAAGAAGGATTATTTCAGTATGATGGAAAGGTCAGAGTCAGTGACAGTGAACCTGATCTGTCCCCTCTCCCTCTCCCACACACACAAACACACCCCCCCCCCACACACACACACACACACTGAAGGCCTTGAAATGCTAGAATTAGTGATTTGTAGTAATGTCTTGATGACAGACCACAAGGATAGAAGAAGACTTTGAAGGTTTGTCATAACAATGATGACGCAGAGGACACCAGCTCACAGTCCACCACACAGAGACGTCATGGTTATTGTTCACGTGGTTTAAGCACAAAAACAACAGAGTAAATGTGAAAAAAAATCCATCAATCAAGGAAGCAAGCAAGCAATCAAGCAATCAATAAACTTTATTTATAAAGCACTTAGAAACAACCACAGCTGAAACAAAGTGCTGAACATTAGGGACAAATAAGATCTCATGCATAATAATGATCTAATAGCAGTAACTCAACACTATAAAACAACAGGTCACGTCATTAAAACAACAGGCAATAAAAATAATATAAAATCCATACAATAAAACAATAAGAGCAAATAAAATCAATGTCTCATGCTGGATCGAAGGCCAAGGAGGAAAAATGGGTTTTAAGAGGATTTTTGAAATGGACAGCCTGTTAAAGTATAAAAGGTGAATCATTCCACAGGTTAGGCTCCGCCCCCTCTGAGCTTCCTCTTTGATCTGGTTTATCCAGGAGCAGTTGGTCAGCTGACCTGAGAGACCAGGCAGAGTGTAGGGGTGAAGCAAGTCAGACCATTTAACCTGTTTAACCCGGAGCCCTACAAGACCTACATGGCTATTCTTAGTGTCAGATGGAATTGGGGCCCTTAGTGATTACTGTTGATGTGAAAATCTGAAAATAAATGATACTCAGTGACTGTAAATGAGGTTTTAAATGCATGAATCTGTATCCCATCAGAAAAAAATCCACACATTTACATCAAATATAAAGCAATTTCTCAGTACAGAAGGCTACAAAGCCAAAAATTATTGAATCAATGTATGGACAACAAGTTTGGTGAGAATCAAGTAAAGCAGGACAAAGATACACGTTTTTGTAAAATAAAGTACAGGCGGAAATGCACTGTGCCAAATTTGGCACAGTTCGGCACAATTTGGCACAAGTGGATAAGTCAATAAGTCTTATAATAAGTTATAACAGTCATAACAAAAGAGCAACAAAATCAACAAGTAAATACCTCTTTTCAGGTGGAGATGTGTTTGTCCATTTTTTTTTTTGTGGCTTTGTTTGTCCATGCTCCAGGATCAACACGTCTGACGATTGGAAAATGAATCACTGGGCTCTATATTAGCACCAGCATCCTCAAAAATAGCTCTAAAGCCTCGTGTGGACTAAGTTTGCACCTTTTTCTTGGATGAGCCATTGTTTATTGTCAGTAATGAACCAAAAGTGTTCACAACAAACACGGAAGCAACAGTGTCACATGCATTGCGTGTACTATGTCGTTGCTAAGCAAAATGCACATAATTCTCTAATGTGCTTATGCATATTCCCTTTTCTAGACAGTTTTGACCAATCAGAATGCTTGATATATTGCTATAAAGCTCAGAACCTATAGAAAGTGATGACACATGAAAATTTTGAAGTCTGTTATGTTGGAGAGGTGCTCATTCATCATGGTATTGTGGGCACAGAGGAAGAGAATGTTGAATGATTTTTACACAGTAGTAGGAATGATATCAAATGGATTTACTGTATTCACATCGGAGTAACTTTTGATGAGAAACAACAAAAGTGAAATGAACTTTGCTGTTGTCGCTGGGTTTTGTTGCTGTGATTTTTCTGTATTGTTTGTCTGTTTGCTGTACAGTTTTGAAAGTTATACACATACGTTATATACTGCTGGATTCAGCTCAGTGTGAGCTGCAATTGAGTGTGTTACAATCTACATTTGCGTTTGGTTTATGAAGCACAGTATAAGACAAAGCTAAGATTTGGCAGTTATCTTTTGACTCTGAACATAATGGCTTGTTGTGTGGGCTGTGGTTTGTTGATCTGAAATTGGTTTGGATACATTTTTAGCTGAGATTGTGATGATTATGGAGGTGTATCGGATGCGTGGTTTTTTTCATTGATTAGAAGGCAGGAGCTGTGATCATCGGTAAAATTAGACCTTGGCGCCAGAGCGACTGGGGGGAAGAGGGTTAAACATTTAAAACCAAATTAAAGAATTTTAAAATGAACTCTAAAATGTACAGGCAGCCAGTGAGCGAGGCCAGAATCGGTGTGATGTGCTCTCCATTCATTTTGGACAAGTTGGAGACAAGAGAGTGAAGATTGACTGACTCCAACATCAAGAGAGTTATAGTAATCCAGCCACGACAAAAAGCATCTGTTGAGAAAATCAAATGAGACAGAAGGAAGAAATGCACCTACAATCAGCACTATACCACCCCAACCATCTCCTACTAAGGTCTGTCGTATTTCACAATGTCACTTGGGGCATGGTGACTTTTTCTGACATCTACTGATATTCACTATGACACTAGAGTGTACTAGGGTTAGGGCTAGGTGTGAACAGGTATGGTTGCCTGGTGTGATCAAGTGTGTTCATGGTTAAACTGGACACAACTCTGTGCTTCTTGTACCAGGTTGTCATGAACTGACCGCTAACATCAGGGTTTTGTCACTGTGGACACACCACCACTGGTATAAATTCAAAACTTCTAGAAGTATCGGGAAGAACATGATGCTCTTCTTTGAACATGGCTAATGTGAAGGAGCTACTGTAACAACTGAGCAACACGTTCAAATAAATATCCTTTTTGATGCTGTTTGTCAGGTGCTCTCATCATTTTGGCACAGAATATACCTGTACTTGAAAAGCTCAGTGGTACTGTGACCAGTTCATTTACCACTAGTATGATGTGTGGTGAGGGGAGGCAGTACAGGGCATATAAGAGCTGCAGACATGTTCCAGGCCTGTACAATCCAGACACAATAAAATACGCAGTGAGTAGCACTTCATTTAGTGATCTTTATTTATCCAAAAGGGCAATCACTACATTGAATGTAATGGTTGCACAAGAGATAGTTTGAGCGTTGTCAGAGTACAGAGTATGCCTCAACACAGGCAGTTAAAAAACAGAATGCTATGGTTAGCATTATTCTCTGAAGCATGTGGTGGTTTACAATCAACACCATATACATCTGAATATAAGTCTGCAAGTAGAGCATGCCTTTTTTGTTCCATGTCTTGGTTTTCTTTATAAGCTTTGACATTTTATAGCGTTTTTAAAACACAGGGAATCCTTTTGTGTTTTGCTGCATTCGCACTAACCTAGAACTTTGCAGACAATGTGTGCATACACAGTAAGTGATAATGTTCCCATGTGGTCGAGAGGTGTACATGAAAATCACAATAATATCATCATGTTACTGCAGTACAGTGGCACAGTTCACTCTGTTCTATGATGTCATTTTAATCAAACTGACTCCACCATGGCTGAAACCTACAGCCAATGCATGTGCACCTACAGGTGCAGAGTCATAAGGAGCAAGCTACAATGATCTGTGACTGCATAGAATCCCACTGAAGACCACACTCCTCTGCAGAAACTGCATGGTTCATTCACAGGTCACGAGTTTATCTGATGTTTTCTTCAACACATCTTCAAGAGGATTTTTGGAATCCACAAAAGACATATTAAGGCTTCATGACAGATATGTTTCTCCAGAGGTCAACCATGGTGGTTGCCATGGTGATGGTTGCCATGGTGGTGGTTGCACCGGTCAAACTCGGTTCCATCCAGGCTATTTGTGTGGATTTAGATTTACCAGCTGATTGCCAAATCCAACCTTCAGAAACCATGTGTGTGGACACACTTTAACACAAGCACACAATACAATGTCAGAGGAACACACTGTCAATCTGTCTGTATCTTCAATGTTCATTACAGACTGTCCCTCTTGCATTATGGCTTATCTTCCACTCTCCTGTCATGACGTCCAAGCAGCACAGTGCTGTCCTTCCTCTGCTTACAGTGAATTCAGCACTTTGAAAACAATGTCGACAACAAAGATTAGGACAACACGCCCTGAGATAGACTTCAAAGAGGTTATGATATAGGTAGCGTTTTTCGACACGGCACTGAGACGACAGCGTAGCTCTGAGACCATGCATGGACCATATGTGACATGTTCATTCACATTTAAATGCACATTTTAATAAGCAACATGAAAAACAACATGATAGTGAACGGTGTTGTAAAAACAAGGCGTCGTCTCTTCTTCCACTGCTGCTCTTTTACAGACGTCCATGAGTCTGAAAACATTAAGCCTGATTCTTCTGTCAAGGAGGAGGGTGAAATCACATCGACACTAGTCATGATTTATGATTCTATTCATGTTAAAGAGCCATCCACACCACACACTAGAACTATAACTAGCTTTATTAAAACCTTTAAATGGAAATGACACCACTTTCATAGTGAAAAACACTGACAGTGCATCAGAACTCATCTGAACCTCACATCACATCCACTACATCACCTTCACAAATAATTTTTATCAAGCTTTGCAACTTGTGAATATTAATATATATGATGTAGAAACATTAATCATACTTGGTTTGTTCTCTGACGGTGATGGGTTATTAGTCTTGGTGTGTTGATAAATTGCTGGGAATGGTGGAACTCTTGATTTAATCAGAAAAATTTTGTGTTGAATTACTGATCATGTACATCATATTATATCTTCACTAATCCTTCACTAACGGGATTGTTACTTTCTGCAACTGGTTTGTAGATGTTTGCTGTAGGTTTTCAGCTGTTTCAGTGTGGACACTCAGTGTTTTACATGTTTTAGTGCTTGTTGTGGACAGCCCTGGTTGTTTTCTACACATCTGTCAGAGTTTGAACTGGAAACCTCCATGAGGCAGAGACAATAATTTCAAGTCCTGAACAGACACATCAGGCAATTCAAACGTAAAAGTACATCTTAATATTAGGTGACCTGCTGTTCTACACTGAGTTATCTTAGGGTGCTTTCACACCTACAGCATTTGGTCCGCTTCAAGCAGACCAGAGTCTGGAACACCTGCAAGTTCGGTTCGTTTGGGCTGGTGTGAAAGTGGACCAGTTTGATTTGGTCTGGACTAAAGAACCACACCGAGACCATCTTTTCCAGGTGGTCTCGGTACGGTTTGGTATGCCTCCATCCGAACTCCGGTGCAGTTCACTGATGGTGAGAACGCCGACCGGACCCGGTTCGGTTCAGCTGTCTGTAAGGTAGCACTTTTGGTCTATAGAGGCTTCAGTAGCAAGCTGTATTGTACATGTCAAGCTAGTAAACTTCTCTACATCAGAGTCTTTTGATATATCTTTTCCGTGCAAAAAAGAAGCGCACAGCATTTTCGACCCAAATACGATTTCCATACTGGATCAACAGCAGTATTTGGGCATTTTGCACAAACAAATGATGATAATAATAAATCACCACAAAAACAAGTAAAATAGTACCATTCATTATTCTGAAATTAAGCATACCTAAATACAATATTTTCGTCTGCTGGATTTTTCCCTCTACAAATGCTGTGCCAATCAGCTCTCATTTACGTCACCCAAAACACGGTATTTTGTAAACAGCGCCGCATCATGAGTGGGGGGATAGAGTGGTTGGTTTGTTTGCAAAAACGCTGGTGTGAATGTGGACCGAACTAGTTGAGAATTGAAATATTGTAACAACTTGTGGGTCCAATCGAACCACTGTACCGGACTAACAGGTGTGAAAGCAGCCTTAGTCTCCGTTTTATATACTGTCATTTTCAGTTTGACTGTATTAAGTCATTAGATGTCACTGAACTGGATTTTAAAATATCCATTAATTTCAAACAAAAACCTACTCATCCACATCATCCCAGATTCTCTGTTATTCTCTATTATTTCTGCGTGGACAAGAATCCCCCGTCCCCACCAATGTCCTCTAATGTCCACCTGGTTCCGACGACGACACCCACAATATTCCTCACAGTAACATAGTTTACGTATTTTCCGCACTATAAGGCAAATATAAAAACAAAACAAAATTCAAAATGACATTTTTGGGGGGTGCGCCTTATAATTATAGTGCGGAAAATACGGTAGTTACTTGGTTCCATTTGTGATAATTTGCGTCATTCTGGGATCTCTGTGCTGATTGGTTTTCTTTACACAACATCACAACAGGTTTCTACATGACTTCAAACATCTCAAACTGAATTCATCTACAGATTATTTCGTGCTGCCCAGTGCAATTACAGACAATTTCACTTGTGCTGCACGAAAAAATGTTTTCATTGTACAAATGCTAAAATGCTATTTTGTGATGTTTTGAATCATTTCCTGGCAGCAGTGGAGAACAACCGCAACAACAAGCTGAATTCAGTGGTACATACAGGAACAGTCACGTGTCTTCAGGAACAACCTGCTTCTCACATTCTATTCTCTTTTTATTCTGTTTGATTTCCTTAAACCCTCAGTGTGACTCCAGGATATATAGACCCCCACCCCCAATAAACAGCTACACAACTCAGATGTGACCAACACCCCCCCCCCCTCATTCCAGTCAGTAACATTTGGGAGTCATTTTGAGTTAGTTCTGCCATCATTCTTATAAGTAAAAATATCACCGTACTCAACATGATTAGTTTTCCACCTCGTTACAAACACAGTTTGATGAAGTGATAAAGTATAAGTTCCTCTAGTGTTCTGTCATCAGTGGGACTGGCAGTAGAGACAGGAGAGGCAGTCAGCAGTGTGAATCATAGTGTCAAACAGCATTAGGTTTATTTTTATTGAGGATGGTGATTGATTCTGGCTCAGAGACACAGCGCTGTCACCTTCTCGACTCCGGTCAGAACATGAACATGCCCGTTCAAGTCGCAGTGACAGGTTCAGCTTTGTGATTTAACACCAGACATATCTGAGGGTAAAATGAGTGACTGAAAAGTATTTAGTTCAGTACATTATTTCATGTTATGCCCAGGCAGACATCAGTCTACTGGTTTATGCTTCTAAACCTGCAGCGTTTTCTGTTTGGTTCAGTGGTTTTTCATGTCATCTAGTGTCTTTGCTACTACCTGTGTGAGTGTGTTCAGCTCTGCTTAGAGATGAAATGTGAGCAGAAAAGTAAGTGAATGAAGAAGGTTCAGTGTTTTGGACTTTTGCATATCTCATGTTTACTGCTGCTACTGTGAAAGCTACTGCAGTTTGGAGTAGGTGTGTATAGAAGCTGCTCGGCTTAAACTTACAGAGTACACTCACTAGTTCAATTACAGTAGATCAACGCTGAATCACATTTCACCACAAATGATCCACTTCAGAGTTCATTTGGACCCAAACTGAGTTCAGTTATTATCACGTAGTTCTCATTTTGGTCTATTTGTCACTGTGTTCACATCCGACCAAACCAACTGTACCAAATGGGTTTGATTCAGGTGTGAAAAGAGCATCATGACTTACACATGACCTGTTTACCATGTGTCCAACTGGTAGCAAGTCATGCAGAAGTAATGGATTACTGTGATGAGTACAATGGTATCAACACTGATAGAAATGATGGCACTACTAGAAAATCATCATGTGACCGTTTGAAGACTGTGTAGTTTTCATTTGGCATAGCAGACATGCACTAACCCTAAGAGGACCGTGAGTCATTCAGTGATGAAGTCAACACAACAAGTGTCCATCTGATCCACAGGGCACAGTGAATGTGTACATGACAGTACAGAGCCCCAGTTTACTGTAACACACAGGATAACAGAGACCTAAGGCACTAATAGTGAGATTTTAAATAGAATGCAGTTTAAGTGCCCATCTCAATATGCAGCTCTGTCATGTCAAGTGTTTTCTCATTCTCATTCTCTTTGGTCTGCTCCAACATAAAACCATTCTGTGGTTTGCAAGATTCCACAAACAGTGGGAAATCTGAGAGGCTGGTGTTGCACTCTTTGTCTTCATTCTCATCCTCTGCTTCATCCTTCCTTTTTCCTTCATCCATCGTAGGCATGCTGTAGTCAAAGGTGGGAGTGCTGCAGCCATAAGCCTCACTGTGAGGCCTTCGAGCCTCATCTGGGATGTTCTTCTTCAGATCCCGATTCCTATTGCGCTTGGCCAGCTTAGTGACTGAGCCCAGGCGGTTGAAGATATTGTCCTCTGATGTGGTCTGGTGTTCAGATCTGCGGTCACACTGCTCTGCCCCCCGTAGGCGGAGGTTGTTTAGCTTGGTGTCAATGCTCTCCTGGGAGGACGTCTTATAGCTGTTTGTGTCCAGACTGTTGAAGATGGCACGGCGCTCTGGGGAAAGCATGTCCAGGGATACAGCCCGCTGGTCCAGACCCAGCTGGCGTCTCTCCATGCTGCGAATGGTGGCAGCTCGCTGAAGTTTGTCGTGAACCTCCACACTCATACGCCGACGGGTCTCCCGGAACTCTGCTCGGACATTGGCTTTCCATTCTGCTGCATGAGCCTTGATCTCTCCAACCTTACAAATAGACAGTTATTAGACAATGGTAACTTTTAAACATTAATCCGTAAAACTCACATTTATGATATTTAATAAATGTCCACACTAAAAATTTCATGCATACATGTTCATGTTAAGTTTGTGCTGTGCTGGGAGCATAACTCTGCTGGCATCAGCTGGCTATATTTCTGAACAGTAACTTGTGTTACAGTTGTAGAAGAGCAGAAAAGAGACAGAAATGCTGCAATTCTGCAAGAAATCTGAGATAAACATCTACATAGAAATCAGTGTGTTGACTCTTATGCGAGGCATGCGAGAGGTTAATTAGCAGAGGACTGGAGATAGCTAATGTGAAAACAAAAATGATCAGAAGCATCAGAGCAATGTTCACTTAGCACAAACATAAGTACTGGTTAATGTCAGAGAGGGTTTTCAGTCAGCCTGGTCATCAGCTGGACTGAAGTGTTTTCATGAAGACATCCGAACCTCAACCTATTTGTCTATCTTAACTCAAACCCATTTAACCATCCTAACCCTAACTCTACGTCTACTGACTGGAACTCACTCCTGGACACACAGGGGTCTGATAGCACCATTCTTATAAGTGGACTGTGTCACCGACTACATAAAATTCTGCACAAATGTGGTGGCCCCTGTCAAAACATTTTGGTGTTTCTGGAATAATAAGCCTTGGATAACAAGGTGCCTTAAGCACCAACTGAACCTGAAAAGGAGGCTTTTAAAACAGGGAACAGCGATAGGATCAGTACGATACAACAGGACCTGAAAAAGAGGATGATGCCAGCCTAAAGAGACTATAAAAGAAGGCGGGAGAGAAAACTGCAGAACAACAGCACAAGGGAAGTGTGGAAAGGCATTTGAGCCATTACTGGCTATAAGAAGAAGGGAAGTGTGACACTGGGTGATACTACCATGGCTGAAGAGTTTAACCGCTTCTACAGCAGGATTGACTCTGCCTGCACCCTTCCATCATATCCACTCAACAGCTGTTCCACCTCTGCTGCCTCCTGCTCTGCTCCATCCACCGGCTGTTCCATCTCTGCTGCTGATTTTCCCCATGGTTACTACTTCACCATGGATGAGGTAAGGGCGAAGCTGAAAAGAGTGCATCCTGGCATGTCATCATGTCCAGATGGACTACCACAGAGGCTTCTGAGGGAGTGTGCTACGGAGATAGCTGTGCCTCTGCAGGTGCTCTTTAATCGGAGCCTCCAGACAGGTCTGGTGCCAAGCCAGTGGAAGACATCCTGCATTACAGACCAGTGACTCTGATGTCTGTAAACAAGAAGACCCTTGAAAGGCTCCTCCTCCAGTTCCTGGAGCCACAATTGCAGCAGGCACTGGATCCCTTACAGTTCGCCTATCGAGAGAACATGGAACATGGGTGTGGTGAATGCCATCTTGCATATGCTGCACCAGACCCTCTCCTTTCTCGGCGGTACTGGGGGATATGTGAGGCTACTGTTGGCCTGTTTACCAGTATGTCAGACGAGGGAATACAAGGGAATCTGGAACTGTGGTGTACAGTGAACCCTCGCTATAACGCGGTTCACCTTTCCCGGCTTCGCAGATTTTTTTTTTGTGCAATTTTCATGTATTTTTTTATACAGCTTATGAATGCGCATTGTGTTCTGTGTCCTGATTGGCTA
>JAQQAE010018565.1:0-11165 GCA_029823295.1 Pseudamia nigra
AATTGCCTGTTTGGAGTTTGCACGAGACCAAACATGGGACATTGAAAGGTGGAAGAAAGTTTTATTCTCTGATGAGATAAAATTTAACCTTGACTGTCCTGATGGCTTCCAACGATACTGGCATGACAAGGAGATCCCACCTGAGGTGTTTTCTACACGGTACAGTGGAGGGGGCATCATCATAATCTGGGAGGCTTTTTCCTTCAATGGAACAATGAAGGTTCAGGTTGTGCAGAGGCGTCAAACGGCAGCTGGCTATGTGGAGATGTTGCAGACGGCATCGCTCATGACTGAAGGCCATCGTCTGAGTGGTAATGCCTGGGTTTTTCAACAGGACAACGCCGCAGTTCACAATGCCCGCCCGACAAAGGACTTCTTCAGAGAAATAACATCACTCTTTTGAACCATGCTGCGTGTTCCCCTGATCTAAATCCAATTGAGAACATTTGGGGGTGGGTGGCAAGGGAAGTTTACAAAAATGGACACCAGTTCCAGACAGTGGATGCCCGCTGTGAAGCCATCTTCACCACTTGGAGCAACAACTTGCCTCCTGGAAACACTAGCATTAAGCATGCTGAAACAAATTGTTGAGGTGATTAACAAGAATGGAACAGCTACTCATTACTGAGTCCTTTTTTTGAAAATTTTATTTCTATTTTAGGGGGTTTTGGGTTTTTTTGGGATGTGACCTTAAACTTTTGATCAGCTGATGAACAGCCTATTTCAGTTTAATGGTTTGCAATAAATTGCTTTCTCAAAATTTTTTCTTGTCTCACTCCCATTTCTTCTTTTTTCATTTTGAAGCACTACTGAGAACCTTCTTAAGATCCAACAGTGCAAAATGTACATTCTTGCAATTTTTCAACTTGTCTTAAAATTTTGACCAAGAATGTGTGTGTGTGTGTGTGTGTGTATGTATTTAAATTGTATGCAAATGTTGAATTTGATGCCAGCTCCACATTTTAAAACCAGTGAGTCAGTGTCACATTCACCACTCTTTTGCATCACCTCTTTGTTTAACAACACTCATAAAGCATGTGGGAACTGAGGAGACTATTTCTGTAACATTGAAAGTGGAAAACTATCCTGTTCTTGCTTGATGCAGCATTTCAGCTCCTCAGTTTTCTCTTTTGTCATATTTCTTCTCATAATGTGCTAAACATTTTCATAAAGGCGACAACACTGCATTAGGCCTGTTTAGAACCCAGACTCTTTTACGATGGAGCCACGCTGTTGGAATATGAGCACAAGAATTTGACAAAAGTGTGAAGGCCCCTGGTTGACTCCACACCTCTCTGGGTTGGTCCTGGCCCAGTCGTGGACCCGTGGGACCCGTGGAAATAAAATGTATGTTATTTATTTTTTGTTTTGAGTAATTTATTTAATTTTTTATTTAAGTATCTTATTTTATGCATGTATTGACAATTTATTTGTTTATTTAAAGTAATTAATTCATTTCATAGATTCTCTTTGGCTTGTCAGAGTTGTTTAGCAGCTTAGCTGTTTTAATGGTGGATATGAGGATGTGAATGATGATGTTGAAGATTTTTATTATTATCATGATGGTGTGTATTATTTCTGTCTTTATTATTATTGTTATTATTATTTTTGTCTGTGTTATTATCATTATTCTTAGTATTGTCATTACTACTATACAGTACTGGTTATCACATGACTGCGATTTTGATTTTTATACATTTGCTACACATAGTATTCAAACACACATGCACATGTACACATTTCAGTTTGTTAGCAATATTATGGATGTAGTTTGAGTCCTTTCGTTTCTGTATTTGTATTTATGTCTTTTTATTTTTTTGCCATTTGGTATTTGTCACATGTAAACATATTTGCTTCAGAATTAATTTTAAAGAAATTAGTACGGAAGACACAATGTCCACGATTTACAAAAATAATCTAAAAAATTTTTTTCCACATTGTTTTATCTCAGTCTTAAATGGTCCAAAGAGGGTGGCAGTGACTCTGGTTTATGTGGGCTTTACTTTTTTCATGGTAAAGTTTCAGCTGTCATTTGTGGATGCAGCGATGCACAGTATACAATGGTTATTAAGGCTGTGCAGCAATATCTGCTTCTGAATGACGTTTTTAATGCAGTGCCATCTAAGGACCTGAAGATCAAATTTGTTCAGCATTGGTTTTGGGCCTTGTTCTTGTATACAGAGATTTCAAATCAGCATAAAATTGATTTCCTTCAATGATGTGGTGTCATATCATATCTTTAAATTTAATCATACTGTATCATCATATTTTTTGTGCTTTTCCACTGAGAAACATTACTCCTAAATTGTTGCACTTTTTGCAAATGCAGTCAATCACAGCCTAGTGAACCATTCACCATCTGTATTTCAAACAGACTCAGCCTCTCGGGGATGATTTATTTATACCCAGTCATGTTACTAACCTGGTACCCCAATTAACTGTGAAACGTTCCATGAAATGTGCTTTTAAGCATTTCACTGCTTTTGTAGCCCTATCTTTGCTCAGCTTTTTTGAAACATGTTGCTGACCTCTAATTCAAAATTGTCATATAATTTTCAAACAACAATAACATTTCTCAGTTTAAACCTTTGATATGTTTCCCTTGTGCTATTTTCAATTAAAATGACATGTCTGTGTTCTGCAAATCATCCCACTATGTTTTTGCTTCCATTATACACGGTGACTCAACTTTTGTAGAAATGGAGATGTTGATCTTTTTGACAGTTTTTACTATCCTTATCTTCTGGCTACATGTCTAGAAATCACTATCTGGATATAAAGACATTTTCTGCATTTTCTATTTGTTCATAACAGCGTGAGAACTCCTTTGTTTGCTTGCTGTTCTAGCTTTGGATAGCCCTACTTTTGTCTAGCCAGCATGACAGAAATATGTGAGGGCAATTGTTCCTGTTGTTTTTGTATTTAGATGAAGGCGTTAACCAAAGCGTTTTTCCACATCCATTTATTACTCTGTGTGTGCATTCTCTACCTCCTGTGTAAAATGGATAGAGATCAGTTTATGCAGCTGTTAACCTAAAAGATGCAAAGGCAATTGTTTGATCAGTCTGTCTTTGAGTTTCTGCTTTAAAGGCTATGGTGAGTTACATACATTTCCTCTCTTCTTTATCTGACTGTTATAGTTGGCAAATAAACATCAGACATGTTTGATTTTGTGTAATGGTTGTTTTGCTGTGCCTGTCTGCCCTGGAAGAGTTGAAGAAATAGTGAGGGGATCAAAAACACCACAGTTCTTTGTTGTTTTTGAGATGATAAAAGAAGCTGGGACTTGGCTACAAGGTCTGAAGGAAAACATGCAGTAGGTGCTGTTTTTTGCTCATTGGTTAAAAAAAAGGGAAAATGGTGTGAAAAACCCACATGTAATCCATCCAGCCTACCACTGCTGCCGAACAGTAATTTATCAAAGTAACACACCACTAATTCCAAAGCAGTTCATGTGTCATTTGCACCTGTTGCAGTTTGACTGTCAGACACTAATCAGCTTGAACTAAATATGGCAGGTCACTAACTTGAATAGTGGTGATTGCGTTCAGATAAAATTAGGTTCCACGTGACAGTAATGAGTTTCCTCACATGAACTGAACAAATGGTGAACTACTGGTTTGGTCTGAATGCACATATTCAGGACAACCCAGTGCCCATAGTATTTGGAGGACCACTTACGTTAGAACATACAGTGGACTGTATATATTAGAGGACACAGGAACCTGTGATGTCACCCATTTGGTTTCTGAACTGCTGTTTTAAGGCAAATTGGGTTGCAATTTTCTGGCTGACATTTTGGAACCAAACAAGGAAGGGACCCTATTTGGCCAAATGGGGCGGAGCTGCGGGCGTGCAGCATGTCAGGGTCGTTATAGGTAATGCTAGTTTACTGACTTCATCAAGTGTTGTCCACCAAGGTCATATTATAGGGCTGTTACTGTCATCTCTGAACCACATCTACAGTTGGGATGTCAGGAAAAAAAAAATGTTTTTTTCAACAAAATAAAAGCCACAAAGGTCTAAGAAGTCATACAGACCTCTTAATTGGGAAGACATCAGAGCATTCCATTTAGTGATAGCCTAATAATAGAAGAAAAAATGCAAAGATGAACGAGCAGATGACTCATTAGTGGTTTCAAATATCAAATTTTAACCATGCTTTAAAAAAAAATGTATTTTAGTATTTGTAGACATTAGTCCAACTTAACTCTGTCGCCCCAGTGGCTTTTGGTGGTATTACAACTTAAAATCTGTTCCATATTGACCTCATTTTATAGGCCTGGTCCTTATGTCAGAAACAAGAAACATAAGTTGTTTCAGTAGTGTCCATTAATCTTATATCACAATCAGCATCGGGATAGTACATTGCCAAAGTAGCCAAAGTAACCAAAGTAACGCTGTACCATCAAATATTACTTTGAGGTAGCAATGGAGTAATACGTTACTCATTAAATTTAGGTAATATTACAATTACTGTGTCCAGTAACACGTTATAAACCAAACTCAGTTGTTTGCCTGTGCAACAGTTCAAACACCACCTGAAGAAAAGGTTTATCCACTGGCAACCGCTGTAAAAAAAAAAAAAAAAAAACAGAAGAAGAAGGCAGTTTGTTTACAGCGAAGGCGAAATGGCAGCAGCAGAGGACTCCATGTTTTTCAAAGTAGCTATACTTCCTCTTTTATGTGTTTCTTTAATAAAAGGTTAAGAATCTCACAGTAAACTGCACTTTAAATCAATCAATGTACCAACACTGATTTAAGATACTAGTGTGGGGTGACTCATTCAAACTGGTTTTATTATGTCCAAGAGTCAGCTGTGTTGAGTTGTGTTGTGAATTTTCATTATTGTCACTGTCATGTCGTCTGAAAATATTTAACTAAAATGGTCCCTAGAATGATACATGTAAATTATAATACACCTCCATAAAATATGGATAGAACAGTGCAAGAAAAAGCATTTTCAGAAGACATTTCACAACATTTTAATTGTGCCTTGTAAGTTTATTTGCTTGTAGATCAAAAGAATACAGGTGAAAAGATTAAAACATTTAAAAGAAATACAGTGGTACCTCGCGTAAAGAACTCTTCGCATAAAGAAAAATTCACATACAGAAGAAAAAATTGGCAAAAAGTCCAAACCGCATAACAAAAAATTACTTCAAAGTCACACCGGCAGTGATCGAACACCTGTGCAAGTCCGGCGAAGCTGAACACACTCTGCACAGCACAGGAGACACAACTCGGAGGACATCGACTGACAATTGTCTTAGCCAATCAGGACGCAGAACACAATGCGCGGGTTCTCCTTTAGCCCATCAGGACACAGAACACAATGCACGTTCATACACTGTAAGAAAAAATACGTGAAAATTGCACTATAAAAAATCTGCGAAATAGCGAGGCCACAAAAGGTGAACCGCGATATAGCGAGGGACCACTGTATAACCATAAATCAGTTCCAGTCACAGTCAGATATTCTCAATTTCAAGTTGAGTCTGATTTTTATGATTAAATACAAATAGTAATACAGTGCACTGTCAAATTAAATATGCACAAATCTGCATTCAAGGTCAGAACAAGACCCTTACTTTAAACAAAAAAGAGAATCTGTATTTTGGACACTGTTTCCATTCATCTGAAAGATACATATTGAAAGAAAAAGTGCTTGTTCAAAATTAATCAGTACATGAAAAAAAAAATGTTCATGTGTGTGATGTCTTTCCTCCTTATTCACTGCATACAACGAGAGTAATATCTAACTTAGAATTATTGTCCATGGCAGGATATTAGACACTTCCACTTCCTTTCATCATGCCTTGTACTCAGTGTCTTTTGGTGAAACTAGCTAAAAAGTAATCAGTAACTTATCACTCTACACAGAAAGTAATATTGTAAAGAAATAATGCAAGAAACGTTAAAAATGCAATGTTTAAAATGCAAAAAACTAGTAATATGTAATATATTACATTTTGAAACTAACTTGCCCAACGGTGATCACAATATGCCACCAACATGAATGAATTCCCTCAGGACTCCTGAAGTGTTCATAAAGCTAGGCAGACAGAAGGTCACAGTAATCTTCACCTTTGAACTCTGACCACAAAATGTTTGAGTTCATCCTAATGTCCAAGTGAATATTAATGCCAAAACTGTGCCTCTTCTTTCCTCTCAAAAGCTGTATCTGAAATGTTATGTTTTAAATATGATGGGGATAGAGTGACCCACAGACAACCCTTATTACCAATGTGTCATGGATGTAATATGACATTTATCTTTATGCTCTTTGTGTATGTATGGCACTTCTGTCACTTCATGGCAGAGGATGACCCTGTGTGTTTATGTACTTCCTAGATCTACATGACTCTGGTCAGGATAAAGTGGAGTGAGATTGCACGCTTCCACTGTCAGCTTTCTCATTGCTGCCTTGCCTGAAGTTTCTTCCCAGAGAATACCAAATTATTCTCCCTAGATTTAATTCTGAAACATTCATATCCTAGCTCTCATGTCCCAGCTCAAACAGGCCTGAACAATTGGCAGAGGTGGAAATATTCTCCGTAATGGTAATTCCTCATTTGTGAGCCGTACAGTAATGTGTCCCCATACTGGCCTTTAAGTTTGTGTTTGAGCTGATTTTGATTTTGTTTCCCTGTGTCCACAAGCTCACTGGTCCATCAAAGCAGCCAGCAAATACATTTGCCTTATGACTAGAGAAATAATATCATGTCTTTATTCTCAGCTATTGTGCAGTGCTAATGGGTTCTTCATTTTATAAAAGGGATTAACCCTCAAGAGTCTATCACCACGCCGGCAGTACTCCTGAGGGTCCTCAAACACTAACTTTGTTGAAGGCCTTCACATTTTTGCATTCACAGTAGGCTCTTCTAAAACCGCTGAGATGAAAGGATGAGGTTTAGATGTACTGAGTTTAGAACTTCACACCCACATGGTACTAAATCATACATATTGCACTATGAACTGATCAATTTCTTTGCTATTTTCTTTAAAGTAAGAACGGCTTTTAACATGTGCATGTATGTGAGACTCTGTAAGGTCTTCCAGTCTATTTTACAGTTAATTTTAAGATTCTGAGATTTGCTGATCATCCTGAGGTGCAGACTGAAAGAACTGGGGGACAAAGTTTTTTCTCTTATTGTCCCCAATCTGTGTAACTGCTTCCTCCTCCATATTTGGAGCTCACCAACAGTGGGCAATTCTAGATGTTATTTAAAAAAAACATTTCTATTCCTCTGCTTTTGCATCAGATTGAGTTTTGACATTTTTTAAAAATCCATGTTGTCTTTTGTTTTTCAGGTTTACGTTGACACTGCTCTTCCCATTTTTATTGCTGATTTGTTTTATTTTGGGTTGCACTTTTGTCAACGTTTGTTATCTTCAAAGTTTCAGTAAAGTTGACTTATCATTTAATTGTATTAATCTCATCACAGATTGGTTAACAGTGACTGTTTTTATGATCCTCTGACAAGCATGCATCTTTATTTTTTTATTATTTATTTCTGGCCTGTGTTTGTCTTTTATATTTATTTTATCGTACAGCACTTTGGTCAACCTTATTGTTGCATTTAAAGTGCTCTATAAATAAAGCTGGAATTGTATAGCTCCAGAATGAAATAATCTGAAATAGATTGTATTTCTGTGTTCCTGAAATGTAAAATGTGTTTCTATGCATTGAACAAATCCTCCATGGTGCGTGATGTTTTTTTCTTATCTTGGTAAGAGTGCACTCAACCACTCATAACATTTTATCTTAACCGGAGTAAAAGAAAAAATAAAAAATCATTAGTGAATCACAAAAATCAAGGAGTACTAACAAAATAAAAGAATATACAGAATACAAAAAAATTTTTTGTTCGTATATGATTTCTTGCTTGGGGCCCATTGTTTTTAATGTTCTGTCCAAAAATGGCCCTGTAGATTGTAAAGGTTGCAGACCCCTGCTCTTCACAGTATTTACATGTCAAAAATGGTTATTGGAATTTTGTTATTTGTTCTAATTTGGATCTGAGTTTCGGTTCCCAACCCTAGTTATGACATGTTATAAAACATACTTCGTGCTGATGGAAACACAGACTAACAGACCAAGAATTGAGGTGATGGATTTTTTTTTTTTTTCATTCAGATTTCCGGTCTTCCTCAGGACAAGGCCAAAACAGCGCTGACAATACTTCACTTACACCACCATGTCCATAAGTGAAGCAACAAGGCCAAGCAGTTGCTCATATTACTTCATTTGTTAAGTGGATTGGCTGCTTTCTTTCGAGCCAGAGGCAGGCAAGGTTAAAACATAATTTTATCACAGCATCTATAATGGGAGTATTTTGCATTTGGAGATGCAGGAGGGGGTTGTTAGTAGCAAGAGAAATGGAACAGGCAGATGTATCCATCACGCTGTCGGAGCTTCCCAGTGCCAACACAGTGCTCGTGCCACCCAGTCACACTCATCCCTGGCACGTTTGAATCACACACATGTCCGTGCACCTCTGCTGCCTCTGGCTGTGTGGGTGTCGCTCCGTCAGTCAGCATGAAGGGCAGACCGGAGTGTGGTGGGATCAATCATTCTTCAGGACACACTGGCAGTGTAAACCTTTGATAAAGAGTGTCGTTCATGGCGAAACCCCCGTCAAGGACTTATTAAAGGCCTGACACTATATGATTAACGAGCACAGTGGCGCTGCCAAGCTGGGTTACTGTGGGGCTCAGAGGTAGGGGGTTAGCAGATGAAAAAGGGAGGATAGTACTCTACAGGAGACAGGCAGAAGGGATATTATCATCATCTATACAGTGGAACCCTGGGTTACAAGTGCTTTGGCAAACAAATTTTTTGGGTCACGAAGAAGACATTGGCCAAAATTTTGGACCAGCTCACGTGCAAAAACTCGGGTTGCAAGTAAAATAGATCATAGCGCACTCACACTACTGGAAACGTAGACAGACGTGAAACCCGCGCTGTATTGTGCTTCATATTTGTGCCTTTTTTCACCTGAAATAGTGCTTCGTTTTGTAATTTTTCATCATGGGACCCAAGAAGGATGCTAGTGGTGAGTGTCATATATGGCTTTAAGAGAGTAAGCTACTGTGTGTTGCAGCTTTACGTCACTGAGACACTTTACGGCGGTGAGAGTTAGAAGCTGCATCTTGTCATGTGTTATTCCCTGCCTGTTAATGCCCAGAGTTCATTTATTAAAGCAGTGTTTTAAAAGTAAACCACTGCTTGATCATTCCATAATAGGTAGCATGTCATTATAAATAATTTTTAGAACTAATTTCATGCATTCTTTTTCAGATAATTAACATAAATTCCTTTTCAAATAATAATAATGAATACCCATTCTTTTCCAGATACCTTACATCCACGTATGGGGATGTATACATGGGAGTTTTCTTGGGTCTTGGAACGGATTAATTGGTTTTACATGTATTCTTATGGGAAAACCGGGCCGAGCTCACTAGTTTTTCATTTCACGAGCTTGATCCAGGAACAGATTAATCTCATAACCCGGGGTTCCACTGTAATCATATTTGATTGCTGAGAGACATATACACACACTTTAATACATGAAGCTCTATCTACTTTGTGCAAGAAAGTATACCCATAAAGAAAATATTCACACATAGGCTAGATACAGTGGTGTTCATTCTCACACATGAAACACCATTTCAAATTAAAATTCCTGCATTTCAATAGTTATTTACCAAAAATAATATTTCCATAATGGTGGTTTTCTTCTAGATCTGGCTCTGTAAATGTTGAAGATACATCAAATCTGTGGGCACATTGAGAAATCAGCTGACTTTCTAGTGTCAGTTGCATGGATATAGCTTTATTTTTCTCAACACCTGTAATTATAAGCATTTTGGATCACTACATCTGCAATATTGCCCAATATTGTCTGGATCAAACTTTGTGGAATAGAATTTATTATGGCATTATCATGTGTTTTTTGGATACATTTTCTAGGTGTTATTTGTGGCATCACAAGGACAAATGTTGATTTTGTCCCTACAGTATCTCACAATAGTGAAGAATCATTTAAAAATCTTATAGAGCCAGACAATAATCTGGATCACCGCCAAAATCTAGCCAATAGTTCCTTGTATCATTTCCGAGCTATTTTGAAAATTTTACCAAAATCCGTTTATAACTTTTTTGTGTAGTGTTGCTAAATAACAGAAAAATGCCAGCTAAAATATAATCTCACTGGCAGAGGTAATAATATTGAAATCGAGATCAAAAGAAGTCTGAATGTATAGCTTGGTTTTGTTGATCAGAGCTGTTTTCTTCCAGATCAGGGACACACTTTAGTTTGGTTTTTCATCATGATGCCGTGCTGCCAGTTTTCATCCAACTTACAGCTGAACAGAGTGTTTGAACAGTTTCATTACATTTAAGGTGGTGAGGGTCTGTAAGAGATCATCCTTCTTGGAAAATGTTAGTAGGTCATGAGGTCAGCTTCTCAACAAGCACAATAAACACCATGTCACATTTCTACAACAAAGCTAAACCTACACTTCCTTTGTATGGATAAGTCGCCTTCTCTGTCAGCTTCTGTTCATCTGTGCACTTCATGCTCTCTAAACAGAGGGAGAGAGGAAGAGCTGTGACAACCAGATGCAAAGTGGACTTAGCACTCAGAAAAAGCGACCTGCCATCCTCTTATGTCACGTGACGTGAATGGAAGATGGCAATATGTAATTTTTGTCATTTTTAATTTACAGCTAACTTTTATGTGCTGTTTTAAGCATGAAGACAAACAAAAAGCACAAAGCATGATTCACAAAAGGTCTGTAGCCGAATGCAAGACCCGCTGGCAGTCCTGTTTTCTGACTTTTCTGCTACAGCCGCCCCAGTCTCCACCTTCTATCAATGTGTAGCCCTGACCTGGTCTGATGTTATAGATATAAATCACATTTGGAGGTAGTTACACACCTGTGAAGACCACTTTTTCTGAACCCTAAATGAAAGGAGTCATACACTGCCTGGCCAAAAAAGAATTTTCCACCAAAAAAAAAGGTCACACACTCTAATACAGTATTTCATTGGACCACCTTTAGCTTTGATTACAGCACGCATTCGCTGTGGCATTGTTTTAATAAGCTTCTGCAATGTCACAAGATTTATTTCCATCTGGTGTTGCATTAATTTT
>JAQQAE010018566.1:0-11164 GCA_029823295.1 Pseudamia nigra
CCCCCCCCCCCCCCAAACAGACTTTGCCCTTAAGAATCAACACTCAGCTCTTGTGCCATCAGAGAGGCAGGCAGCAAGGTGAAGCTTTGTGCAACCTTTTTGAAGTCATATTTAACCAAATGTATGTCCTCATAATCTTAATCCTATTTAATCCACAGTCAATTTTGCACTTCAAATAAATCCACATATAGTTTTTTTGTATAAAAATAATCCTTTGAACTTTAAGAACCAAATAATGAACAAATGATAACAAAAATATGGACAAAATAAATAAAATTTACACAAAAGTGAACAAATTTATCAAGAAAGTGAACAAAAATTGCCAGAGTAAACCACAAATTCACCAAAAAATGAACAAAAATGAATCAAATTAACAAACAACAGAATATTAACAAAAATGAATGGAATAATCAAGAAATCCACAAATTCAACAACAAATGAATACAACTATCAAGAAAGCGATCAAAATACACCAAACTGAACAAAATAATGCATTAAAATGAACAAAAATAATGAAAATGACAATGGAAGTAATCAAAATCTTCCACAAAATGAACAAAACTCAACAAAGATGATCCTAAAACTGAACAAAATGTTCCACAAAGCTATGTTTTCCAACAGATGAGAGCACATTAAAAAGTGAAACACACAAACATTACTTGCAGTAGCAGCTTTAAATTTTCGAAAAGGAGACATTACATCAGCAAGACATTTTAAGGCTTTTTCAGGGCCTGTTGACCCCACTGAGACAATAAATAAATAAATGCAAAATACAGTCCAGTATAAAGAATACTCCATTAAGAGTGTCAGTCATCCAAAATCAAGAGAACAGGCTCATCATGTCATTTGCATCTTGATAAGACAAAGCAAAGACAGCTTGCTACTGAGTCTGCCTCCCACTCCAGCTAAACATAAAGAAAACCAGCAAACATACAGAAGGGTTAGTGCTTTCGGTTTATTTATTTATTTATTTTTTCAGAGCTGAGTGCACAAAGAACTTTCATCTTGCTGAGATTAACATTTCCTGAGAGATTAACAGTTTGCTCTGAGGACAGTTGCTGCCAAAAAAAAGTAAATTTTGCAGGATTTAGTGTGTTATTCTTGTAAAGACCTGTTTGCTGTGTACACAACAATAAGGACGTCTGAGGATTGAAGCTCAGCCGGAGGCTCGTTCTTTGAAGCGTACCTCGAAAGCAGCCACTCTGTGGTCAGCGTGTGATGTGCTAAACAGCTTTTTGATTGTTTCTCTCTGTAGTTGAGGTCCAGGCCATCGCAAGCATGATCGAAAAACAAGCGCAGATCGTGGTGAAGCAGAAGGAAGTGTCAGAGGAGTCGAAGAAAAGGAAAGAGGCGCTCCTGGCTCAGTACGCCAATGTAACCGACGAAGAGGAATATCCGTCACTCTGCAAACTGTCATGACGTTAACCAAAGAGTGTGGTTTTCTTCCGGTCATGACCCTAACAGTACAGTCACATGTGCACAGTGGTAAACAGAAACAGCACCCAAGTAAAAGTAGTCTTGTTTTATAATTCTAATGACTCAAGTAGAAGTGCTCGTAAACATAAGTAATTGAGTAAGAATTTTTTTTAAAAAGTACCTCATACAAAGTTACTCAAGTTGTACAGTAACTTCATAACATGGTATTTATTATAGCATAGTATGTTCAAACAGGTATTTTGGTGATTTTTGTTTATTTCCTTGAATATTTTGATCAGTTTTGTTCATTTTGTTGCTTATTTTGTTGATCTTTGTTAAATTTTAGTTTTTTTAGATGTTGCTACTGTTATTATTTTACTGCTGTCATTTCTAGACTTTTACTCTTTTTGCTGATTTTTATTTTTTCAGTTTTTGTTGCTTGTTTTGCTCATTTTGTTAATGTGCTTGATTATTTTGCTAATTTTATTGCTTATTTTGTTTATGTTACTTCATTCTATTAGAAAATTGATTAATACTTGAGGTGTCAAGTGTTTCCTTGACAAAAGCACTCAATGTGAAGAAGAGGAGCCAGCAAGTGGAAACCCCATCCCTGGAAATGATAAGTGTATCCTTTGTAAAGAAATGTTTAAATTGATACCAAACACTAAAATGTTCCAAATGGATTCAGGTGATTTAAAGGTGCAGTCGTCAATGCCGGCAAACCAGCTAGTAGCCAACAGGTTTGACATGGTCTGTGGTACATGATTAGACCGTAGACCTTCCAGTCTACACATTTTACAACCTTATAGGTGCATGAGCCCATGCACTCACTCACTGAATTGAAAATGGTCATAGCGGTAGCTACTACAGAGCTAGAAACTGTAGCTTATCTAACCACAGTATGACTGAGGAGAGACAGCCTGCATCTCAGATCCCTTCAACATCTGGAACAGGTAAGAAAAGAACAGACATAGTGGGGCACCTTGGTAGCTCACCTGGTAGAGCGCAGTGGCCCTTTGCTGCATGTCAATCCCCATACTCTTCTCCCACATTTCCAGTCTTTCTTCACTATCTATTAATAAAGGCAAAAGGCCACAAATCAATCTTAAAAAAAGAAAAACTAAGTGTTAGGTTGTAAGCCGAGGTGACTGGCAGATCGCCTGCTTAATCATTTATGTCAGTCCACCACAAATGCTCGGCTCTTACCTTGTCATCATTGTAGACGGTACCTTTAAATTTTCTAAAACACATCAGTAAAAATGATAAAACTTAAACTGTCTTTTAAAAGTTTGGACATAAACTTCTTAAAGGCTAAAGACATCCAGACTGTGAAGTAAACAAAAAACATGTTTTATATTTTTTCCTCTCCTTGAATCTTCACCTTATCATGGTGGAGGGGTTTGTGTGCCTGAGTGATCCTAGGAGCTATGTTGTTGGGGGCAGTTCGCCCCTGGTAGGGTCTCCTAAGGCAAATTGGTCCTAGGTGACAGGTCAGACTAAGAGTGATTCAGAAGACCCATAATGACTTTGCCTTCGTGTGGGCCCACCACATGCAGGAAGGGTCATAAGGGTCTGGTGCTGTGTTGTTTGGGTGGCAGCCGAATGCAGGGCTCTGGGTTGTCCCATCCCCTGTTGCCAAAACTAGCTTCAACTGGGAGTCGGCCCTGGAACAGACACAGGACACGCTGGAGGGAGTATGTCTCTCGGCTGGCCTGGGACTGCCTGGAGACCCTCTAGAGGAGCTGAAGGAGGTAGATGGGGAGAGGGAAGTCTGGGCTTCTCTGCTCAGGCTGCTGCCCCCGTGACACTGACCAGGATGAGCATTCACCAGGCCCAGAAGTTGCACTAATAGGCAAGAATAAAAACCTAATGTTAACACTTGTTCTCATACTGAACAGTAGTGGCCCCTTGGTTGCTTCTTGTTAAGAATGATGGTCCCTGGATCAAAATCGGTTGGAAACCTCTGGTCTATAGAAGGTATTAAGAAGGTAAGAAATGGCACAAATTAACTCCTGAAAAGCCATATCTGTGAAATGAGAACCATTACTACATTGAGAATCTGATGAGAATGCCATAAGTGTGCAAAGATAAATGTATCTACTTTGGACAAGCTAATATATGAGACATGTTCTAGGTTGTAATTCCATACACATTCTTCCAGTTTGGATGTCTTCAGTATTAATGCAACATGTTAAATATTAAAAATACAGAAAAGCCACTAAACAAGATGTGTCCAAACTTTTAACAGGTAATGTACATCTGCTTTTATAAGTTTCTCCTTCACGGCACACTCAGCTCTGTTCAAGAACACCAACGTAGAGGAGGTCTTGAACCGACAGAAGCAGAAACGGGATCAGGCCCGTGAAGACGCTCAGAAGAAGAAGGAAATGGACAAGATGCAGAGGGAGAAGGACAAACTCGCCAAACAAGACCGCAAAGACAAGGAGAAGAAGCGCACACAGAAAGGCGAACGCAAAAGATAAAGCCCAAGAGAATGGACACTTTGTATGTGAGAAGTTTTTGTGACAGGACAAATGAAATCCACAAGCCCCTTATTGGCACCTTTAGTGAACGTGACTTCATCAAAGCCCTCGTTTACTACTCTTTGATTTCTCGTGTATGTAAAGTCCAAGTGTTTATTTTTCTTCTGAACACAGAAATAAATGGATATACAGAGATGTTTTCCAGGAATAAAGCTGAAAATCTTTATATGGTAAAGGGTTTTTATGGAGTACTTTATACCTTACATCTCTAGTATATAGTAGAAAGTAGGATAAGCTGAATTATTCAATCAGATCTTAATTTTTGTATTGATACTGTACAAATACTCTTAAATTCTTCACATATTGCATTCTGTGCCCATGCATTCAGTTGGATTCATATTTTTTCAATGTATGGATTTTGACTCAGAACATGAACAAAGGAGTGGTGACAAACTTATACCTCAAATAGATCATGTACCATAATTTGTTTACTATGGGGTGCGTCATCTTTTTAAATTAATAAAAAAACAATGCGATCAGTTTGGATTTCTTTATTTTAAAATGTCGGCTGAACAGAACAAGAACATGCATCCATTTTCTACCCCTCGCTCAAGTCAGCTGGGATAGGCTCTAGCACCCCCCCCTTGACCCTCACGAGAACAAGAACATGAACATGAAAATCACAAGAACATGAACAACCCTGCTCATATCTTCAAAGCAGAGAAATGAATGCACTGGGGGATACAGTGAGGTCGAGTCAACTGTAAAACGTGGCTGCAGCACTCAACATTTTTCTACATTACTGTATTTTTTTGTTGAAATTTAAACAGTTGCAATTTTTCAACCAGATAGATAGATGGATAAAACAGTTTTGCGACAGGTGCTAAAAATAAAGCACCAAAAATTATTTTAACTCATTAGAATTCAGCACGCTTGGGTAGTGATACTGACTCTTATCTATGTTAAAGTTCACTGATAGGAATAACATTAAATACAGAGGAAATATGATTATTGCAGTTAAAATGAAAACACTGAACATTTTTGAATGTTTCTCAGTTAAAACAAACAAATTTTAGACACAACGAATGCTACTGATTTAAGTATATTAAGTTACAGAAGGAATCTCATTGAACATGTTAATTTTAAACTACTGCTCTTATGATCTGGTTAATGCTTGGGAATACCCTGAAATGTGGTTCAACTACATTGCAATAAATAACTGAAACAATGTAAAAAAAATCACTGAAATTTTCCACATAAATAAGTGTCTTTAAATAATATGGTGATGGCACAAGATTCTGTTAATTCGGAACAGACACTAATTCAACAAATTAAGATGCAGCAGGATACATTACATTTCATGCAGTTGTAAGATCTCAAAAGTCAAGCACCTGAGGCTGCTGAAACAAGTGTCACCTTCACACTTCACAATGCTCAGCTCCTATTCTGCAGTGTTCACTAAGCTACAGGTGGAATGTCACTATACATTCAGAAGCTAATTCGACACAAGTATTTGTGTTTTAAACCATGCTGCTGTGTGTGGGGATTTAGAATAAGAATAATTTGGTGTGGTTCTCATTTAACTTAACACCACAATTTAAAAGAGGATTCCCAAGGACAAGAATAACTCTCTGTGACCGTGACATTTTGCTCCTGCCTCTCAACGGGTTTTGGTAGTGTCATCTGGAGGGCACAAAACAGGGCTGTACGGAGCTTACTTGTAGAATCAGCTAAATCCTTCAGTGCCACGACCATCCGCATGGTGTCTGTGAAAAAGAGAAGGAGTAAGAACTAGAGCCCCATCAGTAGTAGAAACAGATGTCTCTAGTGTAATGTGAGTTACCTCTGTCCTTAGAGAAATGCTGTTGCTGATTCTGGGACATGTTGGCAGTTTCCTCCTTACGTCTCGCATGGGCAACAGAAATAGCCATGTGATGCTCTATTAGTGCCATGTGGATGTTGATATGAAGGGGAACGCTGCACAGACACTTCATTTTATCCAAAAGGCTTGCAACCTGCAACACACCAGAAACATACTGTATGTAACTTTGCTACTGCTATGACACATATGAACACATATGGCTGCTGTAACAAAATTCGCCCGTAGATGGGAGTATAAGAGCAAGTAAATTCAGGGGTCTTACCTTTGCCTGTTCTCTCATTTGAGTCACAATGAGGTGATCAACTCTTGTGGGGTTTGGTGGAGTTTTGAGAAGATTAGTGTTGGTCACCGCTGCAGTCCTTTTCCAGTGAAATGCCTTAGAAAGAATGCTCTGCGTCTGAAATATAAAGTGTACACTGCATATATATAACACAACATACTTTACAACATAAAACTAATAACTAAATTAAGGCTACACACAACTTTGTTGGTGACAGTCCACACACATCTAAGTTAAAAAATACCTAAAAACTAAAAATGACGTTCACATAACTCAAAAACTGACTTTTAGAGCTTACCCTCTTCCTCTCCTTTTCCAAAGACCTCCATTGCTCGTAACATTCATCCAGGCAGAGGTAAAGTTTGATCACAGGTCCTCCTTGTTTCATTGTCATACTAGATGTCATGACTGAAGGCCTGCCATGGTAAGTGGTTTCTCCTCTACAGGTCATGTCACTGAGACTGGGGATGGACAGGCTGGAGTGTCTTCTAGGATCATTTACAGGACACATAAAAGGCATATTCCCTGCACTGGGCAGACTGCTTCCTCCTTCAAATCTCTGAGGCTGCAGGCTGCCACGGAGGTCAAAGTAGGGGTTCTGCAAGACAGCTTGTTTTTGTTCTTCCTGTACCATGTCACTGTCATTTAGAGGTCTGACAGAGAAACTTTCTGCAAGAGAGCCACCCATCCTTTTCTTCTCCTTCTGCATTTGTAGCTTGATCTCATTCTGTATTTGTCCCTGATGAATGTGGTGCTTTAAGTGTTGGTTCATCTTCATGTTGACAGGGAGTGAAGTGTTCTCTCTGTGCATGGCCATCTTGTTCTGGTATTGTTTTGGGCAGTATAAAGGGCCAGTGAGTGGCTTTGGCGGTTGAAAATACTCTGTATTTTGTGGGCTGAATCTGGATAGATCTTGAAGGCCATCAGGTTTGAACATGTGTTTTCTCACTCCTCCATTTCTTTCCTTCTGCATTGACTCATAATCTGCCATCAGCTGTTTCTGGATCTGTGTTGCTGAAGTACATCTTGCTGGTGTTACAGCACTGGTGTTTTTCCATGTCATGTTGTCTTCATGCTGCTGCATGTGCATGTTTATATAGTCTCCATGACTTACTGTGTCCTCTTCATTTCCAGCCATGAGTGACTGAAAACTGCTGACAAACTGATTGAAGTTTTGTGGAATATATTCTTCATTACTCATGGGCTTTGCATTCCCCGGAGCACTGTGGCCTTCATAGTACTGATCAATGCGTGGGCTGTTCATTTCACTTTGAGGTCTTAAGACATCACCAAGATCAAGTAAATTATTCATCGGCTGCCGAGTCCCTCTGTCCTTATTCACGGATACACTGTCATAATTGCACTGCGGTATACATGGCATATACGTGCTAGCCATGTTGGGCACTGGAAGACCTGGTGGAAGTTTCTGAGGACTAGCGGTGTAGCTGTCCCTGTTTCCACTAGAAAGACTTAAATGTTGATTGCTAACAAAACTGTTTGGTTGCTGACAGAAATCTTTAACTTCATTTCCAAATGCTTGTCCCTGTGCTTTGTTGAAAGCCTCATGGGATACACAGGTTGGTGTTTTATGCTCTGACTGGACATAGTGCAGCAGTTCTTCATGAAGTGTCTTTGGAGACCAGATGGAGTTACATGTAGTTACGTTTCTAAAGGAAGATAAACCCAATGTATGTGTGAGATATTCAAAGTACAAAAATAGAATGTAGCAGGACATAAAACATGTGTTTGCAGATTCTTCCAGGTCAGATAAATAGATATTCTCTGGCTTTATGGTATTACAGACAAGCAATGTACACTAAAATGTGTAAATCTTTACTGCTAACATACCCTTCACTGTAGAAGCCATCCTGTGCATCTCCATCATCCAAAATGTTTGACACTATACGCTGGAGATCAGTCTCCCCATCGCGGTCGGCAGTGTCACTAAATTTGCTTGAGGAAAAAGAAAACAGACTGAAAATATTTCTATGTAGCTGACAAAATGAAACATAAACCTACTTTAACACAGCTGGACAGTAACAACCCATTCTTGTAGTTCTTCTTCATAAACATTGCAGTACATAACACACAACCCATTGAAATTTATTCTGTAGATATAAAATTGAATACCTGCTGTTCTGTGCACAGTTGATAAGTTGATAGGGGTCGTCATGAGCATTGTGAGACCAGTTCGTGTCGGATGCCATGTGCTGTTCCTGAAGAGAGACATCAGGGATGGAAACGTGGGGTACTGCCACATTTCCATTACTGTGAACTCCTGCACTGACACTGGACTGAAAGTCAGGGAAGAAAGAGCTCATCAGTCTGCATTTAAGCTGATACATGACAGCACGGTAATACTTAAGTACATTCTATTACCTTATTGTTTATATTTTCTTATAATAATGAGATTGCATGAGAGAATTTCAGTTGACATTTAGGTCAATTCAAATAAAATCTAAATTCAACAATTGGCATATAATTTACAGAATGGTCAGAGTATTAAAAATGCATATAGTATGTCAAGTTATGTAATGCAATGCCAGTTAGTTCTGCTGTACTTGTATTTATCATTTCTGGGTGCCTAACAACATAAGGTGAAAAAGACTAAAGATACAAATTTGGCAAACTTGTATAGATTTGCATTTTACATGAATGTCAATAAATGTGAAACTTTCCTTTTCAGACAGATAGTAAAGAACTGTACCTCCAGTAAATGTAATTCAATAATTGTCATTAATATGTTAATTATAGCATGGCATACAACTGTATGGAGTTGCTTCACTTATTTTAAGGAGGCCTAGATGATGTTAGAGTCCTAGCTTTGTCAGTTTTTTTGTGAATGATGTCTACAGGGTTTTACATTTTTCAATAAAACACAAATTTTACCATCAGTTTGGACCATTGTTCTGATTACTGTCCCTCTACAAGAACTTAAATGAACTGAAATGTTGCACGAGAAATGAAATGCACTGGAGACCATCTACAGCTGTTGGATCGGGAAAAAGTATTTTAGTTTGGGTGCTGCATGTATGATTTGTAATAAAAGGGAACAAAGTGTCAACTCTCTTATCTCTCCACTGTCAATATAGTATCAAATAAAATATGTCAACATTACCTTATAACTTACCTGACAATAATATGCAGGAAAGAGTGAATTTGTGAATGTGCTCTGATGCCCATCGAATTCCATTTTAAGGTGCGCTGAACTTGATTCCTTATTTTATTACTGCCCTTGCAAAAGACATAAAGATATGTATTGTTAACAGGTGGATATGAAGTTTTCAGCAACCATTATCAGGGTGTCTATACATATCCAACACTTACATGTAATGTCCTTAAAACCCTTTTGTGATCATTTTAAAGACAATTTAAGACTGAAATTTGGACAGTCAATCTACAATATTTCTTTACAAATAATGAACAAAATGATCGAGGAAATACACAAAATTGGCAAAGAATGACGAACCCAACTACGAAAATTTCCAAAACGATGAAAATATCACATAAATTCACGAAACACTGACCATAAATGAATAAAATAATCAATAAAACAAAGACGGACCCAAAAAAGCCACAAATTGGCAAAAAAAATATATCAAAATACTCCACAAAAAAACAAAACAAATCTACATTGGAATGGATAAGAGCAAGTCCAAAGTAAAAAATATATATATATTCGGTGAAGTTGAAGCTTTACAGCGCAAGAATGTGGACATGGATAATATGTGGTAGCACTTTGGATCTGACATATTCATATCGAAGACTTTTTAAAAGATTTTTGGTGTATAGTAGTTTTGTACAAGTGAATTTAAAACTTTATAAGAATCTGTAGACGACCTAGTCATATATCATAGATGAACCATGAACTTGTTGTGAAGTGAAGAGAGCTCGGTCATCTCGGTAGTTTGTACTTTAAGCTAACACCTGTCGATTTAAGCACACACGATCTACTAAAGTTATGAAAATTATGTTATGTTCGTCTGAAAAACAGCCTAATATGAGAAATTCTGAACATACGAGAAGACGTACCTGTATAAATGCATAAATAACGTGAACTTCTAGAGTTCGGCGGTTTTCTTCCATGTCACTTCATTATCCTGGAATGCCCTCGAGCCCTCCTGAGCTCGTGCGTTAAAAGATTTCATCGTGGCCTCCTCAGCGCACATTGGTTGGATTTAGGTTTTGGTCCAATTACCACGCAGCACAAAACGTGACCGCATAGCAACCACACAGTAACCAGGGTCAAACAACAAGCAACTTATGGTGCGTTCTGCTCCACTTGAGTTCCCAAAAAGAACGGCTCCTCTAGTCGGGATTTTAAATCTAAACGACAGAGCAACCCGACTCTACACTTCAATATGGCTGCCACTAGTAACAAGTACCGTTCATTATTGTCCAGTATATGTTACAGCACTGTTAGTACGTGTAAAATGTCATGTACATATGTTATCACGTTGTGATGTTAAAAGACATATGTTTTTGGAAGTTGTCTATACTCCAAATGAGCCGATTTTCCAGTGCGCATCCACGTTTTTCTAACTTTGCAGCTGGAACGCAATCAGCTCGGAATATTCGTCACTTCCAGTTTCCAGACCGAGTTCCGACGTACCGCTGAACGCACCACTGAGCGGAATGCGGAAGTGTCACGAACTGCAGTACCTTCAGCGACCACTGGGGGATGGCTCCAGATGTGAATGTGAGTGAACACAAGGGGGGAAATGTTTAGATAACTCATCAATTTAGATCCAAACGCCGTTGTTTGCGCATAATTAAAGGCATAGATGCTTTGATTTTGATGCCTTTACTTCTTATGCTGTGCGTGTGTAAATGAGGTATTTTAATTTTTTATTATTATTGATCTTTTTGACCTTATTTTTAATCTTATTTCTAATCCTGTACCTGCACGCGTGCTCTGTTATTATATTATATTTATTCTCTGTGTCAACACTGTATGCTGCTGTTACAAAGTGATTTCCCCAGTGTGGGATAAATAAAGTCTATCTTATCGTATCTTATCTTATCTTATCTTATCTTATCTTATCTTATCTTATCTTATCTTATTTACATGTGTGTCTGAGCCTGAAGTCTTCACTGTTTCAT
>JAQQAE010018567.1:0-11163 GCA_029823295.1 Pseudamia nigra
TTGATTGATGAGATTTCAGCCTTGAATTGTGAAGCGCCTAGAGATGATTGGCGCTATACAAATAAAGATTGATTGATCAGTATCAGTAAGAAAACATCTGAAACTTTTCAAGAAAGAAAATGCTTCTCAAATGAATGTTTTTCCTTTTACATTTTATTCACTAAGCAAATAATGGTTCATAAAAAAATAACCAGGTGGCAACAAAACGCATTCCACTATTACATGGGTTCCACAGTTATTACCTCAAATGTCCAAGAGATCCGCTAAAGAGCCGAAAAACTGCTTCTGTGCTTGGACCATTTTACAGCACACACTGAAATCCAACCCAACTGTAATTTTAAAAACCATGCTCCGTTGTCATTCATTTTCCTCATATTCCTTGTTCTGTGTATTTATTCTAATTTAAGACTCCTTGGATGCAGGTTCTGAATGATTTGATGATGAGCTGAGGACCTACTCATTTAGAGGTAACAAACAATGCTTTGCCATTTGAAGTCAGTATATTTTAAACTTTAAACAGTAGGGATGTGGTGTGAGGATGTGCTCTTACTTGAAGGGGTGTCCCTCGTTGGACTTCTGCACGGCCTGGACGACAGACTTGTAAATGCGGAAGGTGATGGTGACGCAGAGCAGAGCCAGCAGCAGGTAGGACACCACGCTGATGACGCTGAAAGCTGCCAGCGACAGCAGCATCAGCATGGACAGACCGAAGACCACGCCCGACTTCTTGGGGTCCCGCCAGTGGATCAGCTCCTTGACTGCAGAGAGATGGAGGAAGGCCATTATATCGATACCAGGACAATGTAAAAAAGTCACTCATTTGAACAGCATTAATGAGTCAACGTTAAAGACAAAGGGAACATTAGGTGAGGACAGAAACTACATCAAATCACCTGAACGCCTGTATTTCTTAAATTCATGTTCTTGGTGGAGTTTTGCTTTTCAATCGCTCTTTGGAACATAAAAATGGCATCTTTTACAACTGAAAATGTTGATCAACAATTTTTCTTTACTGAAATTATGTGCTGCATGTGTGCAACATTAAGCAACAACAAGAAAAGCAGCATTTGCAATGGCGTCAAGAGAAAAATAACGTGAAATATAATCAAACAGTACTGGTAGACAATGTTGTTGTTTTAGCTCAAATATATCAACTAATTTGATATAAGACAGAAGTAAAAAGAATAGTATGAATAGAAGGATTTATGAATGTGAAGCCTTTGCTGAAGTGTTCAGTTTCTCAATGAATAATTTAACAGAAACCAAAGTGGAAGCAGTTGGCATTAATTAGTGAATGACAAATGTAATTCTGTCACGAAAATGTAATGGTGCAGTTTTTTTAGTAATACTTTAAGAGTGGAACACGATTTTGTCTTACAGAACTAAGCTTAGATCTAGCTCAGCTTCAACTCTGGCTCAATAAAACTTGAACCTGCACCATAAAATTTCCTGCGGCTCTGCAGCCGGTAATAACTTGGATGTAGATGCCGTTGCATGTCTGTGTGCATGTCCTGTGAGGAGTCATGCATGCAGAAGAGATCGCTATACACGGCGGTTATGCAACACTGGAATGGGCTGGCACTCTCAAAGTGCCACTCCTTCCCCACGCAAGGAGAAAAAAAGCTTTTTTTAAAAAAGCCCTGTGTAAGTGGCAGAGCACGTGGGGTGATGCCCGGGGGACAGTTTAGGCCTCAGTGCTCCGGCATGTTTCACAGGAACACACGTTATAATATATAGGACCTTTAACACAGGCACACACTCTTCTCAAACAGCCACAGTCAACTAGAACTTTCCTTCTTTACACAGAAGTCTGTAACACACAAATATACTCAAAGATGCTGCTCAGTTGCACATAAACATATAACAGTGCTCATATTGGATGTCCCTGAGTCTATCATTGTTGCTTATCCATGGGATCCTGCAGCCCTGACAACTGCTGCTTAAAACATCTTAAATTATTCAGGTTCTCTAGTTGGTGCTCAAACACTGGTTCATACTCATGTTTAGTCCACTACATCACTACACTGCCTTACTGCTGAGAAGGAGTTTTAATAAGGCCTGCAGAGAGCATTTTAGTCTGCTAATCGTTATAAGTGTAAAAAAAAAAAAAAAAGCTCTGAATCTTTAGCTCGCTGAATTATTAATCAGGAGATAAATACACAAAAAATGTCAATACGTACACTGAAATATCCGATGTACTTAGCTGCACTAAGTACTGATTGTAAGACTGCCAAATATGGGGAATGAATCAGTAATTTATTGGAAATGACACAATAAGTTCATTCTTTCACCCTGGCAAAGAAAACTGTGGCTGTTTTGTTAAATCCTGGGGAACTCGTGGATTTGCACCTTTGACCAACAACATACAGTTTTCCACAAAACTGAATGAACAGAGAACATGATGACGGGAAGCTAGTGTTGTGGGATCTACTGTTTCACCGTGTGCAAACCATGCCTGTTTGTGCAGCGGTTGATATTCTAGTAGGATCAGAGTCAACAACATACATGTTTGAATGAGGTTAATCCTTATTAATCACTTCTGTAGTTAGTGCATGAATGTTTAGCAAATAAAAGGCTGACTGTATCTGATTAGTGAGAAATTATGTGATTTCAAGTAAATTAGAGTCCACCTTGCATAGATCATGAATTAGTACATAGAAATGATTGCAATTGATGTATTGTTTTTCAAAGTGTCAGCAAATTTAATTGTGGACTGTTGCACTGGGGCTCAACGTCAGGGAGGATGTGCACATTGTGTGATGGCAGGTTTTTACAGCAACGTCATACCCAAGTTTCTATTGACAGCATTTTTAAAATTTTCTGGATTATGTTTTTGTTTAAGATCTGCCAAAATTGTGAGAATTTAAAGGTCTGGAATTCAGATGACTGGATGTGAGACATAATGATTCATAAATATCCTGTGGTGTTTGGAAAAATTACTTTAAAAAAAACAAACAAACATACAAACGGTGTGAAACCATTGTAGGACAATTACCATGCATCTTGTTATAAATTTTATTAACACTGACATAAGCATGAGTTCGGAAAACAAGAAAAAAAATTTTTTTCCATCTATGAGTAGGGTTTCCTTCCCGTGCACTGCAGGTGTGTGCGTCTTTCCCAGCATGCTTTGCTGCTTGTACCCACAGGGAGGCAGCCGGGGTTCGCCGCCTCTCGTTCGTGATGGCTCTCTCTGCATCGTTGTCTCTCAGCCTGGCTCTGTGTGGAGGTCGCAGTGGTGCTGAGGCGCAGTGTCCTGTTTTCACTGAGCTGCTCTTAAAGCTACAAACACAGTCAGGCCCGAGCGAAAATGGGCACTGACTAAATCCACACCAGGCCTGTCCTGCTGCAAGTTTAACTGACAGCTTTGACAAGTTCCTCGCTGTGCTAAGGACACCACATTGCTGGCAGCTTTATCTTTTTAATAAGTGAGCCATGGAGAGAGGCTACTCTACATTCTACATTCTTACATGTTCAAGGCCAAGGACTGGGTACAACCTTTGCTACGTTCAGTGCACAGCTCTGATACATTTTAATTTATGTTAACTGAGCTGTGCATATTGGTTCATTTTTGTTAAATTGTTTTAAGTGTGAAATGCCATGGTACTGAAACAAAAACAGAAATGAAACAGACAAATGAAGTTAAATCAGTTATATTTTTGGCCTTTTATTAACATGTATTGTTCTGAATCTGGGCATCACTGTTGGTACTGGTATAAAAAATGTTCTATTAAGGTCTCTACCATCACCTACAAACTGCCTGATGTTTCAGACAAAGTAACTTTCCTCATTTAACACATGACCTTATTAAATGAAATATAAATTAAAAATATGCCCATCAGTAATTAGACACTAAACATCATCCAGTTGACCCAAATCTAATTATCTGAAAAGGAAGTAAACCAACAACCACTTTTAGGTTGAAATCACACAGTATGAGCTGTGAGGAAACTGACTGAACAAGCTGTGTATTCAAACTTTGCTCTATTTCTGTGTGACTCATTCAGCTTCAAGGAAAGTTAAGTACAAAATACACACACACTGAGTGACTTAGTTTGATTCACATGACCTTTTCCTTAATTCCTCCAATCTTCACAAAGGATTAACAGAGCTGGAAACAAATAGGCTGTTTGATTTAAACCAATCTTTGAAGCTCTCACAAGTCCGGTGTTGAAAGGTAGCCCACGGTGCACTGATTTTCACCCACGGTGACAATTGTTTTTATAAAGGGGCGGGTCTCTTTGACGTAAAGAGAGGTAAAGCTAATGCAGCAAAAACGAAGCTCGGCCAGTATACCAACAGGCACACCCACTGAAACAAACTCACCTAACAAAGTGTACCCCGCCTAATAACCTACTGAGTTGTGGAGCAGCACTGCAGAGAAGCACTAAAATAGCACAAGCTCATGGCCTCGGGGGGAGGAAGCAAAAACATGACTTTTCTACAGAACAGGACACACAAAAGCTCTTTTTCAACACTACACTGTACCGTAAATGCAACAACCCAAAACAATATTGTTATGTGCATCAAAACAAGCTGCATGAAACAATGACTAGTTCCTTTAGACCAATCCTGCACAGACTCAGTTTCTGGTTTCCATTTAGTCCCGCACCAACTACTTCTCTTGAGGGCCAGATCCAAGTTCAAGTATGCAACACATGTAGACGTACCACTGAATGTGTCAGGATTACTGTCTGCATACCAGCCTCAGTCTGTGTGTGTGTGTGTGTGTGTGTGTGTGTGTGTGGAATGGAGATCATGTTTGCACAGAGCAGGGTTGGGGGGGTGGGTTCTGTAGAACAGCCTGCCTGCTGGAACTTCTGAAATACAACACCTTTCACTACTTTGCTCTTGCTCTGAACTTTTCGTGATGGGAGCACATACAGTAATGATCCCTTTGAGCTATGATGTTTCATGAAGTCTGCAATACTCGGGTCTGAATATGGACGTCTTCTGTTCCTCATATCAAATGCCTATTAAACTCCTCCCCTAGCAAAATGGAAACTATTTTTGGGCATGATTGTATTATTTACTCGTTTTCTATTCTTATGCTCATTCTAGTGTTGCGTATTCTTCATGTTATTGAGCTATTCTTTGTTGTCATTTGCTTCTGCCTATTACTCTTATGTTAGTTAGATCTCAGTATTATCTAATTTTCTTTGTTGCAATTGTATAAAAATACCCCATGATCAATAAAGGAAGTACTGGTAATTACTCAAACCGGTAGGTATATATGGAACAAATACTTGATGAAGATAACTGGTTAAATGAGGAAATATACACCGAAATACTATGTGCATTTTATATTTGCTTTTCCCCTTGTGCCTTGTTATGTCACGTTTTGCTCAAGTGTGCTGCTCTGCAAAGCAGCATCAAGACAGAAACCCGACCCTTCGGCCTAACTGTACAGTGTGACTTTCAAGGTTCTTGACAGTGGATATGCGAGCGCCATATTTAAAACCTCTCCCCCATTGACTGTCTGTCAAAGGAGCAATCCTGCCTAAGTTTAAAGGACAGAGAGCAGTAGAGGGACAAAATCTCAAACATAGGGATCAGCAGATCATATTGGCACTATAAGGACAACTGTAGTCTGTACAGCTTTTAACTACTGGCAAATCATCACACCCCTTTCTGTACTGCAATATTAAAGATGCCTTAAGCAAATAAAGAGAGGTGTTATCAGTTTGTTTTAACCTAGAAGACAATGTAAGCATTGAAACTAGAGACTCACAAAAGGCTTTTTCTGTTTTGCATCATCAGTTGTGAAAGAACCTGCCAGAGGACAGCAGGGAAGTGAACACTGTGTTCTCTTAGGTCATTTTCAATAATTTTTTGACTTTTAACACATTTTATTCTTTGCATTATGGATTTTGTTGTGTGCTCAGTTATTTTAAGTGTTTTATTGTACCAAAGTCTTGATTAACTGGTACATAATATCTTTGATTTTATGCCTTGTAGGTAAAAAATGTAAAAAAAAAAAAAGGTATGTCCCCCGGGGAAAACCATCTGCACTATTCCTTAGTGCATCATGTATCTACACATTCTGACAGCACTCCACTTACTCTAATTACCCAAGTGTTTTCCTGACATTTGAAGCTGCGCATTTGCGGTCATGCTGTGATAATTTGCATGTTTACACGTTGAGCTGGTGCATTCATGACAAAATGAATGTACAATCGTGTGTAGAGCTCTGCCAGGGCTGAAATTCGTCAAAATTTTAAAAAAGGTAAAATGTTCAAAATGTCACCATCATCCTTTATTTGCACAATTTATAACCGGTGAAGCAAAGACACAAGAAAATAGTTAAGAGAGAAAAATTGTAACAGAGCTCAGACCAGAGGCTTTCTGCTGTCAAGAAAAAAAGCTAACTATGCAACAACACTAAGGATGTGCCTTTTACAACTATAAAAAAGGTGCATAAAACAATCCCACCTTTAATCACACTCATCCTTCCTCAAGTTGTCAATGAACAGATAACTCAACACACAAGCCTTTGTTTTCCAAACTCACATTAAGTGAATCAATAGCAGATAAGGAGCAATAATTTCTCTCCTCATTGAACTGTACGTAATAAAGAATTACTGACTTGTCTTTTACAGACAGAACCAACTACTGCATAATAAAAAAAATTGCAGAGCAACTGGAAGTATTTTTCAGGCAGTATCAAACTGAGCACATGGTAAAAGGTGCATTGTTGACGTTACTACATGTTAGTAGGCTTACTGCCCGGAAAGAAGAGGTTACCTGATAAGTGGGTTAGTACTGCTGTCAAGACATGCTCAGCAAGATGATAGGCTTCTGCCACCCATTCATCGATGGCTTCTACCTCTTTGGAATACGTGCTGCCGAATGCAATGTTGGTCTGGGATGATGGAAGGTTCTGAACTGGAGAAATGGAAGACTGTTGTATAGATCCAGCATTGGTGTCTGCTTCATCCTCCTCTTCATCTTGACTGTTACCCAGCTCTTTGAGAGCACTGATGGTGAGTTGTTCCTGTTCTAGATCCATCACCATGGTCGGAGCAGACTGGAAAGGAGGCAAAGTGGTTTTGGAGATGTCATTCTTTAGGGAAACGCCATGGTCCATGCCATCAGCTTGTTCATCCTGTCGTGATTTCAGGCACTCGCGCATGAATTCCACAAAGCTGTCTGTAGGCCCAGAGTCATCATCAACCAGTTCTTGGTGGTTTCTTGTGTCAGATGAGCGGTCAGCTGATTTCATGTCCTGCTGGATCTGTGAATTTGTTTCCACTGGCAGGATGGAGTTGCTATTTTTGTCAATGTCACTGGTTTTCTTGTCCAGCTCTGGCTCCTTTGTGATAATTAATGGCTCAGTTTTAAAAGAGGAATATGGATCTTCGGGGTACACTTTCGAAATGGGGCGACCAAAGCTGTCATCAGTGAATTTGTCCAGTTTTTGCTGTCTGCTGCTTGGTTCGTTGAGGATTTCATATGGATCTGGAGGAAGCTCATCCCTGGCATCCATCTCATCCACTGCATCATAGTCATAATCAAATGATTGTCTGTCATATATGTCATCTTGCATAAAGCTACTTTTAACAGCCTCAGTAGACATTTCTTTCCCACGTATGGTCATCTTTTCATCCACGTCGGACAGGCTGTACGGATTTGGGACACTGTGAAAGGGTTTATCCATGATATCCTGAGGTTCATCTGACCACTCATCATCATTGTCTGGAAAGTCCACATCTTCATTGATAGGAATGGGCAAAGGCTCATCTTTCGTTTTAGTGGTCGTGTTTTGCAGTTCCTCAGTTTGGGCTTTGAAAAATTCATTTGTTGAATCATTAGAAGCAGCTGGGATGGGTGGAGCTTCTGGTTTTGGTGCAGCTTCCTGTTCTGTTTCAGGCTGAGAGCTTGGCATCTTGTGTTTCGGGGAATATTCTGCATCAGAGTCCACGGGTGAGGACGGTGGCGAGTACCCTTCCATGAATTCGGTTTCTAAGGGACGAGTCTTACATGGTTCAGCTTTACTGTCATCTAATATTGGTTCTGCTGACTCTGGAGCACTTTTACTTGGGTCCTTCACAACCTCATAATCATCATCTTCCTCTGGCTCAAGCTCCATTTCCTCTTCACTGTAATTTGGCTCATCAGTCTCTATAACATTGATTGTTGGAACCTGCATTAGCTTCCTCTCAGCCTTTGCTGATGATACCTCTTTTATCTCAGGGGAAGGATTAGGGGAGGAGGAGGCAGGAGTAGGATCCTTTGAAACTGCTGAATCAGATGATGGAGGTAGGACTGGGGCAGGGACACCATCTTCAATAACTGTATCATCTGACTCTCCTGAGCTGTCTGCCTCACTTGCCTCTGGAGGTTCCAGATCTGTCAAAATGCACTTCTGGTCATCCAAATTCTGTTTTGACTCCCTTTCCATTAGGGGGGATACAGGAGGAGATGGGCCCCCAAAACCTTCTGGAGGAGCGGGTGAAGCTGGAACCACTTGATCAGGATTTGTTGAAAGCTGACCAGACTTTTCCTGCTGATCCCACATATAGGCTGTTGGCAAAAAGCTGAGGTCAAAATCCTCCTCAGAACTTTGCTGATTCTGTGTATCAATTAACTCATCCTTCAGTTTTTCAGCTTCAGCAGGAGAATCAATGAAAGCATCAGGGACGCCAGCAAACGCCGCAGGAACCTCAGGTATAACGACATCGGCCTCCTTTGCCTCCTTTGAAGGAGTCTTTCCTGAAGTCGAGGACCCTTTGATTAAATCAACAGTGTCAAAGTCTGGCACCGGAGGTAAATAAGTCTTCATCCACTCTGCAGTCTCTTCAAATTCATTCACCTGTCTTACATCTCCAAGGACCTCAAAGGGGGATTCTGGTGAGTCAAGATCAATAGAACCCCCTTTTTTCTGAACAGTTATTTTTTCAGGGGGAGGAGGGGGAACTTTTTGGGTCACAAGAGGAACTTTGGGGGTCTCAGGAGAGGGTTTTTGCATCTCGGTGGGACTTTTTTGAGTCTCGATTGGAGATTTCTCAGGATGTCGATCTCTGTAGTGAGAAAAACCTCCATCACTTCTAAATTCTGTCTCCTTTTTTTTGGCTGCGAGTGCTTCCAAGGCTTTGATTCGCTCTGAAACGGGAGACGTCTTTATTGGCGAGTCTGGTTGGTCATCTGATGGTCCTGCTTGATTTCCATAATTTCCAAGTGAGAAAGAGCCAGGCTGAGAGGGGAAGCGAAGTGATGTGGCTACACCCTCGCAGGGCTTGTCGGAGCCTAGGACTACCCTTTTGTCTGCATTGCCGAGCAGGATCGTGAAAACAAAAAAAAGGAGGGAAATCATGTAATCACAGACACTACACTCCATGCACTTTATTATTCAGCGAGGCCTCATTTCTGCAGCCCAAGCATTCATGCACTGCGCCATGGAAAAAAAATAATGAAGATTCATATGGATGAGATTCACTTCTTGCATGCTGCTCTTAACCACTATGCAAAGTTGCCATTCAGATGCAATCAATATGGCAACAAAAGAATCTAAATGATCAAATGAAGCAGCAAAGGAAAAACAACTTTACTGACTTTTAATGGTGCATGTGTGATTTATATAGCAAGGTTTGTGTAGAACTTGCTATACATGTCCATGGTTAAAAGCAGTTTCTTTTTGAGAGTGTTTCATTGATTACATTACCTTCTGTTTCAATGTTTTTATAGGCATCTTGCCTGTATCATTTTGTCACTTATGCACCAGTATGACACACAACTTCGACAGAGTGTCAATATTTGTTATGATTTTCCAGGAAAGATGTGGATGACTCATTCTACACTCTGGGGCATTTACCACTACTCTGTTTATATCAAGGTAAAATAAGCATAGATACCATTTGATGTGTGATTTTCAAACAATGTATTAACTGTATCACAAACATTTGTTCCTAACACGTTCAGTAATGAGCTGGCCCAATTATGAAAATACCGTCTCATGTCCGAAACACATGCACTGCACAGACTGAGCAGACACAATCTCTCACCCTATATGAGAACAGGTATTACTTAAATCAGACAAGTCAATGTGTTTCAGTCACTTAAAAGATTGTACATCCGTCAAGCACACAGTGATGCTCCAGAGCTGTGCCTCTAAAAAACTATCAGTGACAAATGATAAAACTGACGAGTACTTAAATAATAACATGAAAAATCAGCGATAAAATAATAGAAACATGTACTGAGAAAGTAACTTCAGCTGTAATATCCATGCAAAATGAATACACTACACTAATAATGCAAGTTTATACCCAAGTGTGAAGTAAAGAACACTTTAATTTGTGTCTCTGGTCTCTTACATGCACTACATATTAGAACTTCAGACTCCTCCAGATAGGCAGTTTCACCTTTTACAGATATATTAAATAGGGGTCACCATGTAAGGCTGTGTGACCTATGGTTAAGCCGGAGGCTGCAGAGTTCCAACATGTTCTAAGCAACTGTTTCAACATGATGAGAATCATATGATCCTTTTCAGCACCAGTGATCTCCCATGTTAAGCCATCATGACGGGGAGCTGGCTGCTGGATTTGGGGATGTGCATCAGCTGCTCTGCTCATCCTGTTTCCTATCTAGACAACATTTCAGTAGACTCCAGTGCCGTTGTGAGGAACTTGGGGGTGATCGTGGATCAGGACTTATCCTTCAACTCTCATATAAAACAAATGTCCAGAACTGTCTTCTTTCATCTCCATAATATTGCCAAAATTAGAAATATCCTGTCCTGAGGGGATGCAGAAAAATTAATCCATGGATTTGTTACGTCTAGGCTGGATTATGGTAACTCAGTATTGGAAGGATGGGTCCAAATAAAGACATAAAGTCTCCAGCTGATCCAAAATGCTGCAGCACGAGTTTTAACTGGGGTCAGAAGGAGAATTATATTTCTACAATACTAGATTCTCTTCATTGGGTACCTGTAAAATTTAGAATTGACTTTAAAATCCTCTTAACTTACAAAGCCCTAAACAACAAGGTTCCATCCTATATCAAAGTCCTTATAAACCAATCAGAACTCTTCGCTCTCAGAGTGCAGACACACACTAAACATATAGTAAAGTCCAGATCAGGCAAACCCTTAATCTTCCCTTAGCTCTGCTGCATAGTCCTAGGCTGCTGGAGGACAGTGATGCACTGAGCTTTGCTTTC
>JAQQAE010018568.1:0-11163 GCA_029823295.1 Pseudamia nigra
ATTCTGGAAAGGTGTGAAGTGGGCCCCGGCACGGCTCGAGCCAAAACGGCCCTAGTGTGAGTACGCCCTTAGTCTGAACCTTTAACAAACACTTCGTCCTTTCAGCTCAAAAGGTCACAGAGGAATCTTTATCAGGCAGAACCTTAAAGGAACTGATGCACAGATGTAGAACTTGTCAACCACGGCCGTGGATAATGGAGAACACCCAGGTGTAAAAACTAAATGTCATGGAATCTGGTGAAGCAGGATTAAAGTGCACAGCAGTGAGACAAGTTTTCTGCTTTTTATATGGAGCTCGGCTTGAATCGTGGACGCATGATTTGATGAAAAAGTCATATTTAGTTTGAATATTTTGGCCAATGTTGTGATTCTAGTTTGAGTCCCCTTGTTTAAGTGTGGAGGAAAAATTTCTACATTTTACTTGTAAATATAGTGTAGCCAAAGCTCAGCCGAGGAGATCATATGTTAATGTGTGTTTATTTCTCAGCAGGATTACACAAAATCTACTTGACAGATTTTGATGAGGGTTTCACTAGAGGTAGCCCCTGCACCAATGATCCAGATCAGGATGTGGATTCAGGAACAATTTTTCACCTTTTTTAACATTGTGAGATGGGGATAGATTTTCCATCTTTTTACTAATATCAAAAATATTGTATCAGTCACCTCCAGTATCCAATCAGTATCTAAAGAGTTCATCCTCGGCCTGGGGGCTACCTCTGGTGAAGATTTCATCAAATTCTGTCCAGTGGTTTATGTGGCATCCTGCTGACGGACAACCCAACCAACATAAATAATAACCTCCCTGTCTGGTCAAAAAGTAACAGTTTGGTTGAAGAACAGCCCTGGTGGAGGTCTGTGCTCTGAGTGAACTCTAGTTTCCATCTGTAGTCCATATAGTCCAAAATATACAACATATACTTTAAAACAATAAAATCTCTGTAATTAACATTCCTAAACACAAATCCATCCACATTACCCATCAGTATAGCACACAGGGAATTAAACATGGTCACGGATGTAATTTATATGCAGTCGTATTTTTCGACACCCCTTCAAAGCGGCTAAACTGCAGGAGTTTGTGACTGAGTGTTCATGGGGTTAGGGTTAGGAACCCTGAATGATAGGATGTTGTGATTGAAGGTGAATGGAACCTCACTGTCTGGCGACTGCTGTCCACGTTCGACTTGAGGATAAACATCCTGTATTTGATGTTATTGGGTGATGGTACTGGTGCTCTTCCATGAAGCATTTTGAAACTTTTATAGTTGTCAAATCTTATACATTTGAATTTAGAAAGAATATTGCAGTGGTGATATACGTATGTTTTATTATCCGGCGACTCAATAGATTTGGTTATTTCTGTTTGAGTGTGTAATCATAGGCTATTTTCACACTGCAGAAAAAATTAAATTTTTTTCAAGGTATGTAACCCATATCTGATTTTTCATGAGTGTGAACAGCACAATCTGTTTTTTTTTTTTTTTTTCAAACCACACCCAGGCCGCTTTCATGTGTGCCCAAAATCAGATATGTATCAAATGTTTTTCAAAGCGACATCAGTCTGAACGGTCATGTCGCATTTCATCCAACTTTTACATCATCGACGTGCGACAGATGTCACAGTTCTGCGCTGGAGGAGGCGAGACATGACAAAATCAGATGCAAACAATGTGCTTGGAATCACTCAGTCGTAATTTTGTTGGCTCCGACTGCAGAACAACTTCAAAATTGATACATACCGGTACACACCGGCTTGTGTTGCAGCATATTTACTTATGTAAATACACTGCTTCTTCTTTAGCGTTTTATGGTGGTTGGTGCTAGGTCAGGAGTGAACTGCATGTGATGTCACGTCTTCTTCTGCGCATGCGGGTCACTTCAGAACCGTTCACACTGGAGTCTGATGGATGTCGCATTTACAATATAATGTGAACAATCACGCAGAAAAGTCATATTTCAGCCCAAAATTGGCATCAAGACCTGCAGTGTCCATGTAGCCATTGTCGTCAGTTTGAGATGGAACACAGTTCTCTTATTGTTCCACAGGAGACGGGATTATTAAACCACCTGTGATTTTGGGTCCTGTTTTCCTCATGTTTACCTCATGTTTTGTCTTTTCTCCAGACTTCGAGGATCTTTTCGATGATGACGACCTGCAGTGATGACGGTGCTTCCACACCTGTGCCGCTGCTCCAGTGTACATATCAAAACCGACAAAACCTGGATTATTTGGACTTGACCCTCTCTTTTACTTGTACAGTCTCCTCCTACATGTCACTCTCAGCCATGTTGAAATAAAAGCTTTCTGTTTTTTAAAAAAAAGCTGTGTTGGTGAACCAGGTGTGTGTGAATTATGAGAATCTCTCACATTCCAGCTCCAGAGAAAATTATGAGTATGGTTTTGGCGGCATCGTGTTTGAATCTGCTCCTGGCCGGATTGTAGGTTTGGGCACTGCGTGAAACACCTGTTAGCCCAACGTAATTACATACAAGATACAGTGTTAACATGATCACTTAATGCTCAGTTAGGGCACGACAGGACAGGAAAAAGGCTGCAAAAATGTCGAAATGCTGCAAAAAAATAAAGCCTAGAGACTGTCAGTGAAACGGTTCACTGTCCGCTCGACTACTGGCTGGTAATTGAACCAGTATCTGTGGTGATGCACTAATGAAGACATGGAAAAGCACAGATTAGAAGTGCATGTGTTGCATCCACGGCCGTCTGCAGCTGTTTGAACTGTTCCTTTTTTTTCGCATAAAAGTTTAATGTCGTCATTTCTTATTTTCCCTAAAGTGACAGAATCTGCAGGCAAAAATACATCATTACAGAAAAGTAACATAGACTGAACACATACATCATAAATAAAACATACCATACATGGGTGCACTATACAGTTTCATTCCTACACTACCAGTCTAAAGTCTGGACACACCTTCTCCTTCAGGAGTTTCCTTTATTTTTACTCTTTCCAATGTTACACATTAATAGTGAAAACATGCAAACTGACAGAATGCATACAGAATTATGTAGTAATCAAAGAAGTGTTGAATAACCCAAGACAGAATTAATTTGTGGTATTTCTTGTCTTCTTAATGTGTGTTAAACCGTCAGTTGTGCTGTGCAGATGAAGGTTCTGTACAGTCAGTAGTTCTATACCGCTGCTAAAAACAAGACTGTGACACCACTGTGTTGAACACGAACGTGTCTCAGTGTGTTTCTCCTTCAGTGGTTCTTTTCTTCACTTTGACACAGACTCTAAACATGTTCCTTTGACATAGATTTGAACTTAGGAAACAGTCACATGGTGCTGAATTGGGTCAATAAAAAAGCTGATCAAACACTGGGATTTGTTCTAGGGCCAGAAACTGCTTTAACCCTTGTACAGTATTCAGGTCAAATTGACCCTTTTTCATATACGTATTTACATGGAGAAGCGGTGTCGTGTGGAAACACAAGGGAGTACACAGAATCAGTACTCCACTAAAAGTAAGTCGAAGTACTCATAAATAAAAGTACTTCAGGTAGTGAGTAATTTATTGTTTTATCCACTTTTTTAACCTTCTTTTGCCCCGTTTCTTCATAATTTTATTCATTCTTATTTTTGCTTGTTTACTTGATTTTCTTTCTTTTTGCTTATTTTTTGGTGCATTTTGTTGCTTATTTTGTTGGTTTGCAGGATGTTAATTTTTCCTTCAGATTTGTTCATTTTTCCTTCAGATTTGTTCACTTTCTTGGTTATTTTTGTTCTTGTTCTTTGTTTATTTTGTTCAATTTGTTGTTGGTTTTTTTGGTTAATTTCATGGATAGTTTTGCCTCTTTTTGCACAGTTTTGTTGATTTTAATGATGATTTTGTTCCTTTTGGGCATAATTTTGTTCCATTTGCTTAATTTTCCTAAATATTCTGCTCATTTTTGGGTTATTTTGTTCAGTATGATGATAATTTTATTAATTTTTTTAATGTTGATTTTCTTCATTTTATAAGTATTTTTTTAATTTCAGTGATGACTTTGTTTTTTCTCCAATTCTGTTTTGTTATTTTTGTTTACTTTGTGGATAGTTTTGCTTCTTTTTGGTTCAGTTTTATTCCTGTTTGTTGATGATTTTTCTTGTTTTTTTTTTCACTTGGCGCAAAAGTAAGATATTCTCCAGAACATCTCATGAGAAAAACTACTCAAGTACATGCAAAGGAGTAAATGTATTTGAGTACTAGCACCTGTGAGGGTGGTGGAGGGTGTAGTAAGATATCCACTGTTTAACACTCAGAAGTGAAGACAATACAAGGGTTAAGAGTGTAATGTGAGCTGGACCATTTTCCACCGTCGTCTGTGGTTCCATTCAAACGTGTACATGACATGCAGGGTTCCACATGCACCTCAGTTAATGACCCAAAACATTCAGCTGCTGTTTTGTTCAGTTTCACCAGAAGCCTCATATTAATGTGTTGCTCAATGTGGTTTTATCCTCATAAACACGGTCTATTATTTAATAGACACACTTCATATTGTACAAATCCATCAAATGATAAGAAGCACTTAAACAAAAAGAATAAGTGCAGTCACTAAACCCATCAAACGCTGAGGAGCTGTAAATTTAATAAACATCCCCTATAACAGAGGTAGCTCTTGGTCTTACTGCCTTGGGACTTTCCTGACCATCACTTCTTAAAGTAATGATGGACTGTCTTTTTACTTAACTGAGTGTTTCTTCCCATAATATCGATGTGTACAGTAGTTGTAGTCGCACTAATAGGACTGTTGACTCTTCCCATCCTTCCTCTGCACAACTAAATGTCTAAAGTACAGGCTATAAATGACACAAATTCACTTGCACAATTCCATACAGGTTCTTACACAATTTAGATGACTTCAGTATTGATCTGCAGTATTGAAAAAAAAAGAAAAACCTGAAATTACAGCGTTTCCAAACTTCTGACTCTTATTCCATACTGGTCCAGGCTGTGTTGCTAGACTGTTCTGAAAAACACTTCAGTGAAGCGATGTGGCATTAGTCATACGTTCATTACAGACACATTTCACATGAAACAGTAACAATCAACAAACACACAGTGACTCATGTAACATGATAAATAGTTTGGAAAAGACATGGAAGTTCATGGATTTTTTTCTGATGCAACCTTCTTGGTCTTAAGAGAAATTAGTCAAAAGATGAATTAAAAGAAATAGTTTATGAGATTTATGCAGATTAAATGTAAAAGTGAAACGTGATGCACTCCAGTCAATAATGTATTTACACACATGCATTGGTGACGTGAGATAAAATATTTTCAACTTATAAAAGTAAGATTCAAAATATATTCAGATCCACATTTTAAAACAGATATTTTAAACATTATTTGAAGAACAAATGAGTCTACATCAAGGTTCTCTCTGGGTTTAAGATTTTTCTTGCTGCTATTTATCAAATCTGCACTGATGTAATTGTGGATCTACAATGCTGAGGAAATAAACAACATGATAGACTTTACGGTTGCAGTTTTCATTCACGTGGATCTAAACATGGAGAGATGAGATGAGGAGTGTGAGTAGAGCTCATGTGGACCCAGACACACCTGTCAATCAAACCACTATGCCCTGATCATCTAAAGAGACATAAACCATTGTTTGGACCAACCTGTAAACATGTTAATTATTTGGACACTTTAACATGGGTCTCCACAGGGATTGACACACTTTAGGATTCTGCCCCAGTTGACAGTATCACCACTCCGGTTCTGACAGTAAACCAGACACAGAGGTTACCGCTTGGTGAATCCTTGACTCCATATTTTCCAACATGCTGTAGACAGTCAAAAGCAGATGTAGAACTCAATATATATCTTTGCTCTTACGCTTAATCACTAAAGAAAAGTCAATTGCAAAAGAAATTTACCAATGATTGACATGACCACATCTCATAGATGAGAAATCTGAATCTGATCGATCGTCACGTTTTCCATAATTTTCAGAGAGTAACCATGTTTGAAGCACAGCTCTGAAGGACTGAAGATGCCTCTGATGGAAAGACAGTTGTTATACCTTAGTGAAGAATCATACGACTGTAGAGAGATGATGGTTGCACCCATTTCAGTCAGTCTCCCACTGGGAAACAGAATTGTTCTGGAATGGGTGAGCAGTTCACTTCTTGCATGACCTTCCACATTGTTGTCGTCTGTTCTCTCCACCAGCCTGTGTGTTTCAGACCTGCTTACACACATCTTTGAAGAAAAACAACAGCAAACATACCAGCTGTGTTCAAAATAACAGCAGTCCAACATGACTAACCAGATCAATCACTGTTTTTGGTATAAATCATATTATTACATGGCAAATAATTTACCAGTAGGTTTAGTAGAGTCAGAGAAACCAACATTCATGATATGCATGAATGGTTCAAAATAATAGGATTCAATCAGCGAGGTCATTCATTTTGTGAAGAAACAGGTGTCGTTCAGGTGGCCCTTATTTAAAAATGAAGCAGCACATGTTGTACATGCAATTCTCTCTGAAAACCTGAGAAAGATGGCTCATATTCAGAAGAACAGCGTGCTTTAATTAAAATGTTGATTGAGATCGGCTGCTCAGCTAAAATGATCTAATGCTTTAACATGGAACGAAAAGCACAGAGACATGGAAGAAAACGGACCAGGGATCATGGATCAGTTTGTTTATAGCAGCAAACTGGAAGAGATCACGCTGCCTTACGCTGAAGAGGAAATGCCCTTGAAATGGTTGTTTCAACAAGACAACGACCCCAAACACACCAGGAAGCAGCAGCATCGTGGATCCAGACCAACAAAATTCAGGTTATGTAGGTCCAGCCCAATCCCCGGATTTTAATCCAATAGAAAACTTGTGGGGTGACGTAAAAAATGCTGTTTCTGAGGCAAAACCAAGAAATGCAGAGGAATTGTGGGAGGTTGTCAAATCATCCTGTTTACAGGAGCCAGAAGTTGGTCGAGTCCAAGCAGCACAGATGTGAAGCAGTTCTCAAAAACAGTGGTTATACAACCAAATATTGGTTTAGTGATTCACAGGAATGATAAACCTTCATGTTTTTTTCAGTTTATTGAGTAGATATTTGAGTTTGTAATGAAAAATGACACTGCTATTTTTTTGAACAGCCCAACATATTTTTTCCTTCATTTTCTGTAAAGTAATTAAAATATTGATACTTTTTTCTTCATGATATGATGTAAAATATAATGTGCAGTGTTCCCAATGAATGGAAATAAACAATACTCTAAGGATTTTGAGCTTTACTCACATTTTAAAAAACACTATTATATTATAATAATGCTATTATTTTGAACACGACTGTAGTTTTCATTTTACAGCACATATTATGCTGCATTGTTTACATTGTGTCCATGTCTTTGTTATTGTCTTCATGGTTTTCATTTACTTGCATGTTTTACATTAGGTTTTTTTTGTTGTGTGTTTTATGTTGTTGTCATCTTTAACATAGTTTTTATCATTTTGTGTCATTGCATCTTTTTCCATTGTTTCCATTTTGTTGTATCTTTTGCGATTCATCATTTTTTTTGCATCTTATACCTAACTTCGTATACCTTCTGCTTCTTTTACATTACTTTTTGTATTGTTGCGCCTTTTGTGTCATATTCATCTTGTCACGTCCTTTGTCATTTTCATCTTCATAGAGCTTTAAAGAAATAATAATTTTAAATTTATTTTGGTTATTGCCTGTGTACTAAATAAAAGTGTTATATGATCAGGATATTTCTCTCCATTCCGATCAGAATCTGTGTTTTATCACCGTTATAATTCGGTGATGCTGCAGTTTGAAAAGCCTGAAAGATATGGAAGCAATGATTGTAAAAAATGTTCCATACGCACAGTTTTCGTGCTGACTTGATGGTGATCAGTGATGCCCTTCTTGCGTCTTCATCATGTTTTCCAGGTCTTCCTTTTAATGAGGTGTACTGTGCCAGTAAGTTTGCTGTGGAGGGAGCGTGTGAAAGCTTGGCCGTCCTCCTGAAACACTTTAACATCCAGTGAGTTTTCATTTGCTATGACAAATGTTATTTCCGGTAGAACTCATTCCGATTTTTAAAGAGGCAGAGAGTGAAGTAGCTAGTGTCCAAATGTCAGGTGTGGATGTGAGACAGGAGGCGTTCAGGGTCATCAGGAGAACAGAGAATCACAGGAGGAAATGATCAACGTCTGGGAAATGTCTGAGTCAGCTATATTTACTTTATTTTTGCTGTTTTTCTTGTCATTATATCGTCCTTTACCACATAGAATTGAAAACCTGCAGCCCTCTTAAACGTATCAGACTTCCCCGACACAAGCCTCTTTTGTAGAACTCACACCAGGTATTTTTTTAATATGCACGTATATAAATTTAGCAAAAAAAGTATAATCTGAACAAATTGGGCCCTCATTTCCATCACTGTATTAAAATTTGAATGAAACAGATTAAACAAAAATCAACAAAATACATATAAACCATTTACAGCAAATTCATGACAACCTCTGACCAACAAGCCAGTTGGCTTTAAATATCCTACTGTGTAGACATATCTTTATTTTTTAAAATTTAAATGTAATCTGTGCTGCAAAATTCAAGCTGTGAAGACTATAAAGACTATAAACAGGATGTGATGCGTCCTGTTTATCATCATGACCAAACCAATGAACAAAAATTAACTCAAATTCAAAAAATTTATAATGATGATGACAAAATGAAGCAAACAACCAAGAAAATGAACTAAAATGATTAAAGAAATTAACTAAATCTTTAAAAAAAATGAATAAAAATGCATTAAATAATCAGGAATGTGAACAAAAATCGACTAAATGATCAATAAAACAATAATAAACAATAAAAAGTAAACAAACATGGACTGTATGATCAAGAACAAACACATGCTCAATTATAAGAAAATTGAGCAGAAAGGAACTAAATTGAAAATTAAAATGAACAACAAATCTAAACAAAAATAACAAAATCATCAAGAAAAAGGGGAACATATGAAACATGAACTAAATCTTGAAGAAACTGAACAAAAAAATGAAAATATGAACTGAATCATCAAGAAATGAACATGAAATATGAAAAAATAAACTAAATCCTGAAAAGAAGAAACAAAAAATGTGGAAAAATGAACTAAATCAACAAAAAATGAACAAAAACATGAACATATGAACTGCATCATTAAGAAATTACCTGAAAATGTCAAAAAATAAACTAAATCCCTAAGAAAGGGAAAAAATATGAAAAAATGAACAAAATCATCAAGAAATGAACAAAAATATTTCAAAAATTAACTAAATGGTCAAGAATATGGACAGAAAATATGAAACAATAAACTCAATGGTCACGAAATGACCAAAAGATATGAAAAAATAACTAAATCATCAAGAAAATGAACAGTTTAAAAGAAAGTAGCAGGTTGTGGCAAAAATTAGAGCCACAAAAAAAAAAATCACATGAAATAAGACATATGCTTTTGCCGGCAACATATTAACAACAATTTTGGTTTTTATTTTAATCTGTTTTGTTCATTATTTTATTTTTTTAATCAACATTGTTTGTCAATCTTGCAAGACCTTCTTTTTCAAAAATTTAGTCCAGCTGTTGATCATTTTATTTATTCTATGGCTTCATTCTCATTTTCTCGACTGTTCTGCAGATTGTTTGCATCAGTTTTGTCAATAACCATGCATTATGTAATTTATTTTTTCTTCTGCTTTGGTAATTTAGTGCTTATTTTGTTCATTTTGAATAATTATTTTGTATGAAAGCCACAGGCTGCAGACCTCGGGACACGTTCCATGACATTGTATGTGTTGAGTTAGTGGCCAGTTTGGTGTTAGTGACAAATGTCACATGGCAACGAATTATTTTACTATTTTTGCAACAATATGTGTACCGTATTTTCCACACTATAAGGCGCACCGGATTATAAGGCGCACTCCCCAAAAATGTAATTTTGAATTTTGTTTTGTTTTTATAATCAGGTGCGCCTTATAGTGCGTGTAAATAGTGAGGTGGGGCTTCTCTCCTTCTCTCTAGTCTGTGTTTACGGTAGAGGTGTGTCAGGTGACCTGGCGACTGACCAGTCGGTTAAGTCAAACACCGTGTGCTTCGTCCTCAGCGTGAGTCTGATCGAGTGTGGTCCGGTCAACACTGACTTCCTGCTGAACCTGAAGAAGGCGGAGCCTGGGGACTCGTCGCTCCAGCAGGTCGACGCCCACACGCTCAGCCTCTACCAGGAATTCCTCCGGCACTGTGGCACCGTTTTCCAAAATGCAGCCCAGGACACGGAGGACGTGGTGAAGGTAAGCCTCGGTGTCAAAATCAATAAATACAGGTGTGATTGAACGCAAATAAAACAAGATGATGACAAGGATAAACACAAATGAAAGAACAAAAATGAGGAACAGGAGGAATTAAAAAAAAAAACAATAATCTACAAAATGAACAAAATTGAATCACTAGTAAAGACAAGAAATCAAGACACGGAGAGACAAAATAATCACAAAATTAATACCAGTCATCAAAATAGCAAAGGACAAAGTGAAGACAATCTACTAAAAAGAAAGAATAAATGTGATAAAGTAATGTAGAAAATTGACCAAAAATTAAAAAAGTTAAGTAATCAAAAAAGGAAATTTAACAAAAATTAAACGACATAATCAAAAACAAAAAAAAGCAATATTGGAAAAATGAGCAAGTTCTAGAAGAGTTCTAGAAGTCTTATTCTGCCTCTGAAGTGAGGCTGTTATCTTGTTTACATTTCGGATTCCTGCAAGTGACCTTGCTAACGAAAACCTCCAGGGAAGAGAGGGAGTGAGAAAATGAAGTTTTGGCTTCACTTACACAACACTCTGATATAGGGTCAAGTTGAACTTTCTGTGGACACGTGTCGCCATGGTAACTATCATGGAATTTAACACCTGGACTAAATGCTCTGAGGGAGGATTTAGAACTGATAAGACACAATGCATCCACTGCTACACACTTACACACACACACCCAAAATCTCTGATACTTATTGCCGTGTCAATGAATGTTTGTGTAGCAACTTGACTGCTAATTGTGCATATGAGGTTTTTTTTTCTATGTGACCATAATTTCGCTTCCTATGTAGCATAATTCTGGAAACGGTGCTGTTTTTTACTCTCTCTCCTATTGC
>JAQQAE010018569.1:0-11163 GCA_029823295.1 Pseudamia nigra
TAATTCTGTTGAACTACAATTCAAAAGCAATGTCTGATTTTCATTGGTTAATTTTCATAAAAATTTTATTTATTATTGCTTTTGTCAGATTCAAGTTATTTTTGTGACCATTGTGGGTTTTTCCTGTCATTTACAGAGGAGTACCAACAATTTTATCCACGTCTGTATGTGCATATGCACATGTGCCTACACACACTCCTATGCACATACACACAATCTCTAGATGCCCTATGGCCCCATGGGCAGATGGAGTCCCTAGACATGCCTGCCCACACAAATAAGAGGGTGCACTATGAACTTTGTTATACAAGCAAAACATGCAAGTGTGTGGGTCTGTTCTGAGAAACATGCTAAATAAAACCATTCCCTCACCATAAACAGCAGTGTAGATAGTGAGTGCTGTTGGACATCAGTGTGATGTTGTACAGCCGTGGTTTGAATTCCTCAACAGTGCACACAGTATTCATGGTGCTGGTACTTTATGTTGCGTATTATTTTGACAGAATGCCAAAATGAGAGTTTTTTCTACGAACATGACCACTGAAAGATTCATGTGTACAAAAGCCATAAAAAAGTCATAGGAACTTGATAGGAACCACTGCCGGGCAAAACATTAAGGTACAAACCAAAAGCGCAGTGAATAGCTGACTCTGGGGCACAGAATTTTCAGGCAGAGGAACATCATGGGTCTGGATGTCCACTTAACTTTAACAACACCCATACAGGGAGTATAAAGAGGCCTCTGTGGTGATCCTGCTCCAACAGAGAAGAGTGATTGAGAGATGTCACAGTGACTGATACAGTCAGCTATGTCTGTCTCCTCTAATGCATCCAATCCTGTGTACAACATGGACACCATTCTGGCATTACTTTTGACCACTGCCACCCTTCATTGCCCTACTTTTCCATTTAGGCAGGTGAATGTGTATCTGGGAAAGTGTGTTGACCACATGATAGTTTAACAGCTGGGATGACTTGGCCGATGGAATAAGAAATGTTCACACTGAGGGACAGCTGCGAGTGAACAGGATCTGTTGGCTGACAGACCACCTGACTTGGAAAATGCTTTTCAGTTCAGATTTAAGAGCACCACAGTGACAATGGGTATAGTATGGTACACTGATTGTCTCCAAAAATATAGAAAATTTCACCTGAATTATACCTTTATAAAGATTCAACAGGTTGAAGAAGTGTCGATTCCAAAATTTGTATGACTTTTTCTCCTTGAGTTGTTAATGTTTCCTGCAGATTGCTGGTTGAATTAACAATGTTAGTTCTGCGTGTGCTTCAAATTGAAATTCTTCAATAAATGGAAGTTAATGAAATGTACATACAGAGCAGACGTGGACGCTGACATTACAAGTCACTGCTCTTAATGTATAGTGTACAATGTTAGATAAAACAAGTGAAAAACATCCACTCACAATGTAACTGCACATGTGTGTCAAAGATATAGTGGAGAGAAGTAATCAGATTTGAGCCACACTGTCCAACAAGGGTTGTTGTTCTGGATAACCTTATTAGTTCCAGATCACTTCAGAGCCAAGAAGGAAAGAAATACAGTAACTTGGTTCTCTTTCTTTTCCCGCCTGTTTTGTTTTATGGTCTCTGCACTATGGCTCACATCATAAAGCGTAACAAAAGCCTGGATGTTTCCCAGCTTGACACAAGCGAACATCAAAGAGATGTGTGTATGTGGATTTTGTCCTTCTTAAAATGCATAATCAGGAAACTGAGCCATCAAACACTAATCCCATATATTTGATGATTCAGATAGCGTTGGCGTTAGCTGTTCCTAAATCACTGAATGCTTGGATTTGAATCCTTTATGTAACCCTGCATCAAGGCCAAGATAGTTTGGACTCTTGGGTCAACTGGAATCTACAGTTTGTACACCAGACACCAGTTGTTAATATAGCAGAAGGGCAAGACAATGTAGACACAAGTTTACCTGCTCAAGATCACTGATTTCAGGAAGACTTTCACAATTGAAACATTTAGAGAACATTCCAAACAACTCCACATGTTGTTTATTTGTCTCTAGTTGCTGATCAGCTGCTTATTACATTTCTCCACCTCTTATAACACCCTTAGGTGTCTACTTTGCTGAAAAAGAAAATTATATGTAAACACATTTAATATTTTAGTGTATTTACAACAACTGTTTTCATATCTATCCTAATCACCACTATTTATTGTACATTTATTTACAGTTGCCATGGTAATGGAGCCCACACACACAATCAACCTACTTTACATGTTTTAACTGGAGCACCTGGAAGAAATCCACTTAAATTTGAGACACAGAAAGGCTGTGTCTGGAATTTCCTTCAAACTTAACGAATAGCTGAAACACAGTGATATAGGGAGTGACAGGATCAGTCATATTGAACAATATCTTCCAAATTAGAGCATAATAATTTCACATGACAAATTGGAAAGTGGATTTCTTTTCTTCAAAATAAACTCTTTTAATATGGTCCTCATGGGCACTTAACATTAACTGAGATACTGAATAAAACACTTTGTAAATGGGCAATGAAGTCTGCTTTTATCTGTCATGGAAAACAAATCATTTAAAGAAACTCCTATGCCTCAACTTACTATTAGTACAATTAATTTCAAAAACACATTTGACTTTGAGTGCCTATTCTGAATGTTGATTTGTCTGTGCAAAACAGGTCTCTCTGGTAAGTGAGACTTTGTATCTCAACCTGTATAAATACAGATTACATAATAAAAGGATCACTCTCCCTTGACAAGTAACATTTTCCAAAAAAAAAAAAAAAACACTGACCCATTGTGGCAAGATCTTTCAATACTAGCCCCTATGGTTTCTGATGTCTCATAAAGACCATATTAATCTAAACCCATTAGAACCTTAATCATTAAAAGCTTAACTCACTGTTGTAAGGTTTTCATGACTTTACACAGTTGTTACTGCTTAATATGTTTCATGTTTTTCCCCTTACCCCTGAAAGTGTGTTCGTACACTTGCCAGTCCAGCATTAGAACAGTTCTAAATGTTTGCCTGGTAAAATAAATGTCAAATACAAGAAAGCATTTCTGTGCAGTTTTTAAGACTATTACAATCATTTATAAACTTCTAGTCAAATCTCTACGAGGCTGAAACTCACAGTAGTTATGAGGTCAGCATCTTTTTCTCTGCTCCACCTCAAACTCCTGTTCTTTGAAAGGGTGTACATGCCCTCGCTCCTCATCTTTCTGTCTCCTTCTACCTTTCCTCCAGTAATGAAATGAACATGCAGGACCGTGTGAGGTTTTGACTTCCATCTGGGATCACAAAAAGACGCTGTCCTCCAGCTCTGATCAGCCATAAACTCTGTTCCTGGGAGAGAGACTAGGGTCAAGGAGATTTTTGCTGGTAGAGTAATTCATAAAATAATTTATCAAGCTACTGAAATTTTAGTTGAAAATTCATAAAGTTAATGTTTCATTTTCTGTGGCTGAAAGCCAAAATTTGTGCGTTGTATGGCAGCTAAATCATGATGTCAATGTCAATAGATGTTCATTTAGATGTGGTTTGTGCAATATTAGTAGTTCAATCTCGCAAACTAAAAATGTAAATTAAAAATGATGAAGTTTGAATTTAATCACCACTAAAATGTTAACACATTTACACCTCTAAGTGTAAATTAAATTACTTAATTTTCACTTTAATATACATAAAAATGATCAATTATGTAAAAATCTGCATTTTGTAGGTGAAAATGGCTCAATATTCCACTTCCTGATGATGCAAAGACATGTCTCAAATCAGTCTATGCCATGAAATTTGTAGCAAAAACACACCTTTGTTGGACTCATTTAGTTTCTGACTAGTTGAACTGATGCAGATATGTTTTGTTATTCTTAACTGCACGACACATATAGGACTGTTGTTTTTGCCTCATAAAACTGGTGTGTTTATTAATTTTGTCAGTTTGAATTCAAATTAGCATTTTATTATACCACAGGCTGCAGGGATGCCATTCTTGTCAGGAAAATCTGGCAGATTCAGGAGGCTTCAGTTCTGCGCAGAAAAGGTCTGAGTAAATGGGCAAAAATATTGTAAGTACAGCGTTTACTTAAATGAACACTGATGTTTTTGGGTGGGCCTCAATTATGTGATAAAACCAACCTTTTCAGAGCCCTGGTCTATTGATCTAGTTTGTGAACTGCACATCTTACAGTACCTGCATCCACACCTGGACAGTCACTCTCTTCTCACTCTCTTTTACTTTATAACACTTTTTAGTGTCATGCAGAAGCTCGTGTGATACAGGTGTAAAGTTAATATTTAAATCATACCAGAAGGGTGTACAGTGTGTAAGACTGCCAGTCAAACTTATAAATATGGAAATAATGACTGCTTCATCCAGCTGATTTTATACAGGTAGACTGAAACAGCTCTCACAGTTATGCAAAATACTACCAGTCAGCTCAAATCACAGTCATAATCAGGCAATTAACATTTGTAAGAATTTTGATAGACTTACTTGTCACAACTTATAAAAGGCTTAATATTGATATGATAATATGGTGCTTGCAATGCATCACATACAGTAACTGCTCGAAAAAAATTAAAGTACAGTATACCATGGTTCTTTTCTTTGTCTTCATTGTTGTTCACCTTAATTAAAACTGCTTTGTCGTTGCTGTGTAAACTGCAATCAAGCATAATGAATATGACTCAGGTCTGTACTCAGAAGATGCCAAGGTATAGAAGCATGTTAACCATGACAAAATTGAAGACTGATAGTGCAGGTGCTGAGTGTCTGACAGGGCAGTGAGGTCAGCCCTCGCTGAGCCAAGGCCTGGTGACCCCACATTAACTTATAGAGATGGATGGATGTGCAATGGACCTGTGCACTTAGTCAGCCATGCAAGCAGACATCAGAAAGAGCAGCAACAGAACAGAGGACTTGGAAGAGTGTAGAGTCATTGCTGTCCCTGTTAAACACCCAGCAGAAATGGTGTATACGCCTCACATACAATTTTTGATACACTGATTTTGATGTTTTATTAAATTATAATGACCATAAATGTGCATTTGTCAATCACAATAGAACCAGAATGCACATCAACATTTCAGCTTCTCTACAATAAAGTGTCAGTGTTGTGTTAGGTGTTAGCTAAATGTTTGAACTCTTTTAGACAGGAAATTTGAGATCCAGTGACTCCAGTGGCTTAACCGGTTGGGGTTGGTGGAAAGAGGAGAGAGACAACAGAAAAGGGTAGAGATAGAACAACAACACAGACACTGGACAGCATCCACAGTCGCAGGACCAGTCCTTACCCAGCAACCACATGTTCAGAACATCTAGAGACCAGGAACAGAGTTGAAGGACCCAGACTGGGAGTTGGTTCCACAGGAGAAAAGCTTGGTAACTAGAGACTCTGCTTCCCATTCTAGTTGTAGAGTTTTGAGGAACCACAAGTACGTCTGCGCTCGAGCGAAGAGCTCTGATTGCTTTATAGGGAAAAATAAGGTCTTTGATCTAGGATGGCACCTTATTGTTTAGGGCCTTGTATGTGAAGAGGAGGATTTTAAGTTCTATTCTAAATTGTACAGGTAGCCAATGAAGAGCAGGCAGTACAGGAGAAATATGATCTCTCTTTTTGACTCCAGTTAAAACTCTGCAGCATTTTGGATCATGTGGAGGATTTTTATAGTTATTTGGACATTCTGCCAGTAGTGAGTTACCATAATCCAGCCTAGACATAAAACATGATGTCATGCAGCTAAACATATCACCACTGGTCTGATTGGGGAGGGGACCAGAGAAAACTACAGAGTCCGAAGTAGTTCTGGCAAAGCTACACACCGATGCCAGACTGATTTTTGTGACTTCCTCATCATCACTACTGTGGATGTGAATTACAATCTTACTGTATCTACGGTTGGCCCATGCCAGCAATTTTAAATTTGATCCAGTGTCACCCGTTTTGGCCCCCAGGGTACATTTGACCCTGTTTACATTCGGTTAATACACATTTCATTGGTTTCAGTAAGTGAAATTACAGTATTCAGATATTTGTGAATACTCCTCCCCCGATTAGATCTTGGAGTTTTGAATAAATTCCACAGCTGATGCGTTACAGCCTTATCTGATGGGATTAATGACCCAGCAGCTTGGACTTTCCGTCTTCCTGTCTCTGAGCAGCAGGTCTCACACTGAGATTACCTGCTCTTATGTAACTCGCTAGACGACCACATTCTGCTGGCATAGACCATTTAGCATTTCTTTTTTTTCTTTTGAGCATTTATTCCCATTACTCTACTGACGAGGCACACACAACTTCAACAAATTTCCAAAATAATATACCGGTACTGTAATGCTACAATCCATAGTGTTTTTAATGGGGAAAATAAAGTGAGCTGTTTCTTTTTCCCTCTGTTCGCTGTGGTTAAGTGAGCAGAAGCCAGTTTTTAACAGTCTTTCTGACCTGATACTGGCTCCTACAGTAAGCAATGCATTTTAACCCTCACTCCTTGGCTCATATGAGAATAAAATCATAGTATCTATAGTGTAGAAATGGCATGTTTTTTCCTGCATGGAGCAGCAAACATGCTCTTAATGTCTGGTAGAGTAACAGTATCCTGTAATTTCTTTAGACAAAAGTTACTGTATGTCATCTGACAGTTGTGATCTCGGCTTGTGACATAATGTAGAATGCTTTCATGCATGCATTGTTTAAGGCTAGTGATTGCAAAATAGGTGTATTTAAAACCTTGCAATGCTCTATGTTAAAAATAAGTATTATCAAAAGTATATAACTGTAAAAGAACATGAATGGAATTATGTAGTGAGTTGGGTAGTACTCACTTAAGTTAACTCCTTTACATGTACTTGAGTAGCTTTTTCACAATAAACGTACTTCTGAAAGTAGCTATTTTGCAAGCTACTTTTCAATCTTAATCAGTTACATTTGTGATAAAAAGTACTTTTACTACATTTTGTTCCACTTCAGTAAGTAGGAGTAAAAAATGGTTGACAGTTTTAAATGAATCAGTAAAATTAAAAATGAACCAAATAATCAAATTATCATAATGAATAAACTAAACTATCAAAAATTTACAGAGTGATCAAAAATAAGCAACATTGAAGAAAATAATACAGTAAATTAATAAAAACTTGCAACTGATTGAAAAAAAAAACCAACCAGAAACTCAGCAACAAATTGAGCAAAAATAATCAAAATTACAATAGGCTCTCGCCTATTCACTTTGTATATGGGCTCGGGCCTAATAATTAAGCAAGTTGACAAAGATGAACAAAATAAGACATTAGCATTAAGCAACATTGGTTGACAGTTGATATATGTATAAAAAATTATGACTCAATCATGCAATTTGAAACTTTTGTTTTTGTTAGTTTTTTAAAGCATTTTCTACACAATTAGGTTTATTTGTATTCATTTTTGTTCTTTTTGCATCTAATTTAGTTCATTTTCTTGATTTGTTCATTTTGCGTCTTATTTTGTTTATTTCTCTTAATTTGTTCCTTACTATTTTGCACCTGTTGCTTTTTCATAATTATGTAGTTCATTTTAGTCAAAAGTACTCATTGTCTTATTGCATTTTGCTTTGATTGCAGTCTTAATTTACTATAAATTTAATGTCACCTTGTTTCTGTCCAGTGTAGTAAACACCATGTGTGAAAGGTTCAACTATATATGGAATGGTGTGCCTTCTTGGCTAGGTCTCCCTCGAAAAATAGATTGTATGAATAAATAAAATACAAACCCGTCCTCTGTACAAGACAACTGATGGTCTAAAGCACATTAAGGAGGCAAGAAATGGCACAAAATAAGTTTTGACAAGGCACAGCTGTGAAAAGCGTTACAGGTGTAAATTTTGTAAATCAATGCAAAGTTGTCATCAAAGCTTTGGATGGTCTAAAATGTAAAACATGTTCTGGGTTGTTTAACAGTTCAAATATCTTCAGTATGAACAAACTCCAGTGATCTTTTTCAGCATTTTAAATTGTACATGCCTACCTCTTCTGTACATTATGTGCTCTTTACAGTTTGCGTGCCATATTACTTTTTACACTGAGACCTGACCGCACACTCTGAACCATGCATGCTGGTAAGTGAAACCCTGCTGTTCGGTTCTATATTTATGACATTGTGGAGGTGGCAGCCGGCGCTAATCGTATTAAATGTAAACAGATGTTTACTATTCAAATTCTTGACTGGAAATGAATCACAGCTCATAAAACATTCTTCAAACTGCTGGCATTCCATAGTGAGACTGACACAACCATTCATGTAACCTTATGTGTTCTGTTAAGTTTGACTCTGTGCCTGCTGTCTAACACCACACAATATGAATCATATGTGAGTTTGCAGGGGATGTGATACATAATGTACCATAAGCTACTTGGTGTCACTTACTGCTCAGGCTTTGTTCATCCTATCACCCCTGAACCTCTTCCCACAATATTTCAGTCTTCCCCAATCTCAAAGGCCTAATGATCGACAGGCAGTAGTATATGCTTTACAATCCTGTTTAGTCTTGTTTTCTATTAAATGCCGTAAAACAGATTCTTAGCATTAACCCACCTTGGCAGGAGTATGTGTTTCATCCCTTTCTGTTGACATCATACCCATGAAACATTCAAATCTCTTGAAGTGATGGAGATTGAATGCATGACATGAGCTCTGTTGCATATATCAGCAGTCACTATTCTTTTAATAGCCAGACAAATTCAAATGCAGGGCTACAACTTTTATACGTCAAGACCCATGACACAAGTTTGATGTCTGATTTCTCTGTCAAAACATTGCAAATGTCATCTGAGATGAACATGTTAAACGAAACGCAGCATTACTATCTCTGCTCTAATGTCACCTGCGTCTGTTGGTTTGTTTGTAGAAGTAGAAATCCTCATAAAAATAAGTACTTGAGTAAGAGTAAAATAAGTACAGGGTGTACTTAATTTATTATAGTTCTGTTTTGATTATTTTTGCCTTTTACATTGTTGATCATTTTGTTAACTTTGCCCTTTTAAAATACACTGCTCAAAAAAAATAAAGGGAACACTTAAACAACACAATGTAACTCCAAGTCAGTCACACTTCTGTGAAATCAAACTGTCCACTTAGGAAGCAACACTAATTGACAATCAATTTCACATGCTGTTGTACAAATGGAATAGACAACAGGTAGAAATTATAGGCAATTAGCAAGACACCCCCAATAAAGGAGTGGTTCTGCAGGTGGTGACCACAGACTACTTCTCAGTTCCTATGATTTCTGGCTGATGTTTTGGTCACTTTTAAATGCTGGCGGTGCTTTCACTCTACAGTGAACCCATGTCAACCCATGGAGGTGGCTCAGGTAGTGCAGTTCGTCCAGGATGGCACATCAATGCGAGCTGTGGCACCTCCTTTGAGCTCCACTGTGTCTTGGTTGGAGAGGTGCTTGTTGATTGGCGTTTCAAAATCTTGACATGCCAATCAAGAGAGCTTTTATTTCTCTGGATGTCATAGAAATGTTCCTGAGAAGCGGATGAGGAGGAACAATATTAACATGTGATACAGCTCATACATGCTTCTTGTACACTACAAAGAGGTGCCCAGTGAGGGCCAAAATACTCAGGTTTTCTTTTCAATCAGTCGCTTCAGCAGGTGATTAACTCCTCCCCTCAAACTGAAGGAGTGCTGATCAGTGAAAACACCTGCATTAGTTACTGACTGGAAAGAAAACACTGGTAGCCGGGTATTTATACAAACATATTTCTCCCGCCTCTGTGTTCAATTATAACATCGTACACACGAGATTGTTTTCAGAAAAGTTTGTATCCACACAAACCTGCATAGATATGCTGTCGAACCCTGGGCCCACCGGAACGAGATGATAATCAAAGGTCAGTCGCACACTTGATGTTGATGGATTTCTGTCACAAACTGTGACGTTCGGGACCTTAAAACTCCATTTTCTCCAGTCCACATGCAAGCACAAAACCTGGCTGGAGTTTTCACAATCATTTTCAGTGACCAATTTGGAGTTTTCATGTGGATAAAAGGCAAAAACGCTTTCTGTTTTCCCTGATACCCAGATGGGTGTGGGCATGGCCTCAGTGTCTTGCCCCTCCCTGTCACTTCATTTGACTACTGTTTAACTGCAGGCAAATAATGGCATCGTAAGACTACAACAAGAGGCAGTGTGCAACTCCTTACATTTGAATAAAGTGTACACTTGATGAAATTGTGGACATATTACAGTTTAAACAAGTACACATCAATATTCGGCAACAAGAAATAAAGTTAAATAAATAAATGAATTTACTGTACCCTGAGCGGTACAGAATCGGCCGATGGATCCAGTGCACACATGGGGTGCAGGGATGTGACCCGTTTCAACACCTGTCTAGAGTTTAAATGCGCTAGTTCACTCTGAGTACCTTAACACCAGAATTTGACACTATGACGAAGGTGCTACAAACAAAAGCTGGAGCTTAAGACAGAAAATCAACTCCTACGATCAAACACTTTGACACTTTTGTACTTAACTCCTGATTTTTTTAACTGTCTGAATTTGCTGTGTGCGTCTTGTCTCAGGGAGGCAGAGAGAGTGGAAGAGAGTTTGGACCGCATTGATTTTTCCTCATCTTGGCGTGTTTTCAAAACCTTGTGCATTCTAGAAATTTAAAGTCCCATTACACACCTATTAGATGTTAAAAGAAATTAGACACTTTTTGTCCAGTGGCCAGACACTTAGATGCGATCCAATTTCTGATGTCTAGTACTTACATTTGTTTCTGTGAAAAAAGAATACAGAAAACAAATGACTTGTTAAGATTTTGAGAGGTTAAGCCCAAAAACAACCAGAAAAAAACTATTCTTAAATGTGAATTCAGGTTTTTTATTTTTGGCCAGTATATTTTCCTGTTTTTTTTAAGGCAAATTAAAAGACAGGATATTATGGCAGCCTCCGATGTGGTGCTCCACCACAACAATCCATAACATCCAGGTTTCCTTTTCAGTTGAAGTCATATCACAAGTATTTTTATATTATACTCCTCCAAGTCACCCTTCACCACCATATCTCATTCATACGCACAGAATGAGCAACACCATACAGTGGGGACAATAATTATTGGGAAATGTAAAAATGTGCAAGTTCACCCATTTAAAAAGATAAGAGAGGTT
>JAQQAE010018570.1:0-11163 GCA_029823295.1 Pseudamia nigra
AATGTGCAGGTAGGGGTGTGTAATACATACTTTATATGGGAGTTTGTCGTGGGTCCAGAACGGATTAATTGGTTTTAATGTATTCCTATGGAAAAAGTCACTTCGGATAACGACTGATTTGGATACAGGCAGTGACGCTGGAACGGATTATCGTCGGTATCGGAGGCACCACTGTATTTTCTTACCATAACCCCCTTGTGTTCTTGTCGTGCATGTGCAACAACAACCAGCGGCTCATGTGCTAGTCCTTGTTGCTGCAAGATTTTAACATTGCGATTCGGCACGTAAAAGGTTCAGAAAATGCAGTCGCCGATGCACTATTTTGTGTCGGTGTTTAGAAATCAAAACATTTCTTCTAAGGGAGAAATGGTTGATCCCCCTGGTCATTGTGTGTAATGATGTGAATTTTCCATGCTTTCAGGAAGCAGATGTGCAGAGACAATGGTGCGCAAATTGCATACAAAATGATGTCATCAGATGTCAGCTCCAGGCATGCCTCTTTTGTTTCCAACCCGTACCTTGTGCTTCATGATAGGTTTGACTGTGATTGTGGTTTACACTTGGATCGGCTTTTTTACTCTGCTTTTTGTATTTTTGGATTGGACTTTTTATGATTGATTCTGCAAACAATTCTGTAAACATTTTTGTACATAATCACATTCTATATTCAGCAGTCCTGATGGGGGTGGGGGTGAGAAGCTGTTTCATGCCTGTATTTTGTTTCCTATTGTAGTTCTGTCAGGTCATTTAGTTGTGTGAGTAAAGGGGTGTTCTGTTTGTTATTTTGGCTGTGCTCATCCTGATGCTGTATTTACCATTTGTATAAATAAATATACTATCTTGACTGCACTTTGAGTGAGCACTGGTCCTCCTTGGGAGCGGGAAAGAGGGAAGTCTCATTTTAATATACGTTATGCTGGTTCCCCCTACGCTGGACGTAACAGACATACACAGGCCTGTTTTCAACTTTGTTTATTACACCCAGTTTAACACGGAAGCCAAGAGTGTTAAACATCCCCCACAAATGTTATCATTCAATTTATGTCAGACATTCAAACATCAACACATATGGAGATATATTGTTCTCAGTGATGAAAATGTACAAGCCCCAATTTCAAAAATGTTGGGATTCTATGAAAAATATCGGTAAAAACAGAATGCAATCATTTGCAAATCTCATAAATCTATATTTTATTCTCAACAGAACATAAACAACATATTAGATGTTGAAACTGAGACATTTTACTGTTTCATGGAAAACATTAACTCCTTTTTTAATGTGATGGCAGCAATACCATACATTGCAGATGGTGGGATCTTCAAAGTCCTCACAATCTTACATTGTAAAGTATTTTTCTGAAATTGTTTTACAATTTTTAGCTGAAGTTTGTTGCAGATCGGTGAACCTCCATCCATCCTTACATCTGAGAGTGTCTGTAAAATTCTCCTTTTATACCCAGTCATGTCACTGACCTGTTACCAGTTAAATTAATTTTAAAATGCTCCTCGAGTTGTTTTTGACTTGTGCCAGTTCCTTTTCCAGCCTTTTGTTGCCCTTGTTCCAACATTTTGAGATGTGTTGCTGCCATCAAATTCAAAATGAGAAAAATAATTCTATGAAATGATGAAATGTCTGTTTCAGCATCTGATATGTTGTTTATGTTCTATTGGGAATAAAACATGGTTGTATGAGATTTGCAAATCATTGTATTCTGTTTCTATTTACATTTTATTTACATCCCACTTTCTTTGGAATTGTATAATCTGAAAAGAACTAAAGCTAATAAGTGAAATGTGCAATATTTGTATAATTATAGTGTGGTGTAAAATGTAGCAAAGACAAGTTTAAAAAAGTTCAAATCTATACTTGAGTAAAGTTACCACTATATTGTTCCTTTTTAGTTGAATTCCTACTGGAGTAAAATGTAAAAATGCTGTTTGGCGGGAGAAGTGCAACATTTACTACATATCTTTGTCGAGCTTCAGTTATGTTCCTAAATTATAACAAACATGCTTCATAGAGTTTAAAGCCAAACACTTTTATTCTCTTATTCATTAATGAACTATAGATACATGTTTTAGTCAAGACATCAAAGAATATGTTCTTTTTGTCTGTTGGAACATAAACATCTGAAATACCAGCTGTTTAAACACGTGTATGATGTTTATTGTGTCACTTCAGTTGACATAGAAGTGGAAGATGTTTGTTCAGAGATGTGCGGAGATGCAGGTGTGATCTCCGGAGGAGGTCGTGGTGAACATGAGGGCTGCAGCTTCGTCATTTCTGAGCTGGGAGAACGCTGTGCAGGCTGCTCTGTGACCACATCCTGTCCTCTGCAGCCGCTCTCAACTCCTCCGCGTGGTTTCAGACTCTGCTTGGTTTCCCTCAATAACAGCTTTAACCTGCTTTTGTGCACAATGCTGACTTCCTCTTGTGCTACTTTCCACTGACAGTTTTGAAGACATAAAACAATATACTTTTGTTATGGTGCAAAGTGGAAAAGCGAAATACAGTTTTTAGAGTATCATGAAATCTTACCAAGTTCTGTAATGACTCAAAGGAGCTTGTATTTACTCTCAGCTCTGGTGGAAAACAGTTTCTCAGAAAATGAGACAGATAAAAAACTAAAAATACTTCAGACTGTTCGGAAAAAGTGACACTTAGTGCATGAGATATGAGCAATAGGACCAGGGTGGGAGAGACAGTTTGGAGCAACTGACAAATGTTCAGCTGCTTCCTGACTGGTTAAAACTTTTCTCTAAAGACATTTTTGCCTCTGTTCAAAATCTAGATGGACTTTTAACAACAGTATCAATGATTTACAAGATATAGTGAAATAGTTTAATTGGAAAAATAAGCCTTAAGCATCTAAATTCAACACAGATTAACATGAATATGAACAGAACTAAAAATACTTAGCAATTCAAAACTTTTGTTTTTAATCTTATATACATAGTTCACTCCCGGAGATCATTGGCTCTTCTGTACTTTGTCACCTCAGTTGCTCTGTTTTGCACCCTGCAACAAGAACAGATGAGAAGGTTTTTATACTTCTTAGTAAAAGTCTAAGAAATAAGTATCCCGTGCGATCGGGAGTGCAGGGGACAAACCTGCAACTTCCACACCAGGAAGGCAACAAAGACTCCGTACAGGCTGCTCTTGATGATGAAGACGCCATAGGAGAGTTTGGCAGCACTGCTGACCTTCAAATATGTGTCTGTGGAACATTCACAAGTTCAACTAAAGACATGACATTTAGGAGGGAATAGGGAGTGAAAGGAGATGCTTTTTAAGGAAACAAATGGAAGACACTGTGAATATTCATGTCTAAGTGGGAAAAAAAAAAATCAGGAAATGTATTGATACCACATACAGTATATACTCCACTACATGAAGATGTTCTGCATGAGCAAAACACATTAATGAAACATCAAAGTGTGCAGAGGGGGCAGCAGGAATCTGAAATTCATGCATCTCTGTTTTAAGATAATTAATGCTTCATTTTCAGGGTAAATATTGCACTTTGATGCAATATGTTTATGGTACCGCACTGCATTATTTACAAGTACCTTTAGTTACTTTGCAGAGTGATGAGAAATGATTATGATGTGTTACTACACCTTAAGTCTAACAGTGTAGAGTTTAAATGGATTAAATAGCATTAAACTGAGACACCTACATTAAAGGCCAAATCATGAATCAGTTCAATTTATTGATTGTTTTTGTTAATTTACTTGATTATTTCTTCATTTTTAATGCTTATATTGGTCATTTGTGCTTATGTACTGTCATTGTATAATTTACTTAACTGCTTCCTTCAGGTCTCTTGGTTATTTTTATTATTTTGTTAATTTTTCTCAATATTTATTCACTTGTGAATATTTTTGTAAATTTTGCTCATTTTGTTGCTTGCTATGTGGATTTTTTTGAGGGGGGAGGTCAATTCTTTATTATTTTTGTTAGCTAATTATTACTAATTTTTGCTTATTTTGGTCATTTGTGGTTATTATCTACCCTAACTATATAATTTATTTGACTATTTTGTTCTGTTTTTGAGGCTATTTTAATGATATACTGTAGTTACTTCTGTTCTTTTTGTTCATTTTTGTAATTCCTTTTGTACATTTTTTCTAATTTTCCTCTCAATTTATTGATTCTTTTGTTGATTTATTTGATTATTTTCTTCATTTTAGCTTATTTTGATAATTTTGGCTGTACTTTAATTTTATAATTTTCTTGACCATTTTCCTTATTTTTCTTGATTATGCCAACTATTTAGTTAATTTTGTGAATTTTTTTGTACATTTTATATATTTTCTACATTTTTGCTCATGTTGCTGCTTAGTTTATTTATACTGTATATGATACTTCACTTGACTATTTTTTAAAATTTAAGTTATCATTTTATTCATTTCTACAATTTCAGCCTTTTTTTTTACCTCTACTCATTAAGCTGTGGCCAAATGTAACTGAGTATACGTACAGGTTGTTTCATTACAAATGTAAGTGAGGAATAGTTAAAGGTATTCCAAAAACAGTTACTCTTAAAAGTACTACATCTATTTGAAAAAAACTGCTCAAGTACATGTGAAGAAGTACTTTAGCACTACTCATTTCCGTCATTAATGATTATAGGTCAGTGATATATATTATTTATTCTCAAACTGACCATTCTGTCCTTTTATTCTTGTACTTAATATGTATTTTAATACTAATACTTACACTTTTACTATGGTTTTATGTGCAGGTCTTATTTTTCTGCTAAACCAAAAGCTATGAATAAAACCACCATATAAACACACAAAACAACATATTTACCTCTTGAGAAGCTCTTCCCTTGTTTGAAGTTACCTTTAAACGAGATTAACACAACAACAGATGATTTTATATATTTCAAAATTACAAAATGGTCAAGTTAAGGTGATTTAGATGAACCTATAACATAACCTACCTATATCACCATGAACAAAAGCTGAATAATCTGTTGTGTTTTCCCCATTAAAGAAGGAGACAGAGCAGTTGAACACATTTTGAGGATTGGACCACTCTTCTAAGGAGACCCTCAGCCGGCTGGTAATGCTGTAGGTGTCTCCTTCCCGCTGGGCAGAGCTGTCAGTCGCCACTCCTCCATCCTTCTCTGTGACACTTTTCCCGTTCTTTGTCCAGGACACGCTGACGTGGTCTGGATAGAAACCGGTGGCCACACACACTAATGTCTTCTTTTTCTTTTGTGTATCCTTCTGGTTTTGGCATTCCTTTGAGGACGGTTTAAGCACTTTGACTTTTGGTGTGATGGGCTCTCTCTCTGCAGAAAAAATAACAAAACTTTTAAACATATTTACAGAACTTAAGTCTGAATTTGTTCCTTGATGACATCCAAAAACTCCTCACACTGAACTTCAACACCAAACTCATCTGAGTGCTGATCGGTGAACCCACAGACTAATAGTGCATTATTTTCTTCAGTTAAACTCATGTTTTCTAATGTTTTAAAGTGAACTTACCAAGAACTGTTAGCTTCGTTCCTTCCCCAAAATAAGCAGGATAAGAACCAGAGCACAGCACTGACTCACAAGTAAAAAACTGACCGTGATCTACACCAGCTTTTTGCACAGTTTGACCACAATACCTCTATTTGGCCCACTTTTTACTCTCGCTTAAAATACTCAAATGAACATTTTAGAGTCTACTTTGTAAATGACAGCAAGTAGAAGTGTAACAAACTATTTTTCTGCAACATATCACACAAATATCACATCTGTCAGAATGTGCATTTACTAGTTAAATTGAAGTTTATGAACAATCAGTAAGTTGTTTCTGATTCCTAAAAATTTTGTCTCAGAAACTCTTGTGACAGCATCAAAGATTTTTCATTCACAGAAGTTAAACAGTATCTTTCTTCTTTCTCCTCCAATCTTCTCAGTAGATATCTAATAGTTTGCAAATAAAGTTGAGAGATGTCTTCATTTCTTACCTAACACCGTCAGTTTGGTGCCTTTTCCAAAGTAAGCAGGATCATAGTTGTTCACACTGATATACAGCTACAGAAAAAACTCTTCAGCACCGAGAGCCAATAACACCTCTTAGTGCTCATCATAAAACTTTAAACAATGCCTCAGATTAAAACAAACACCACCTTATCTGCTTCAACAGTTTTCTGACATTATTTTACCACAACTTTTACACTTGAAGAAGATAAAATAGGAGCATACCCAACCTGGCAATAAATAAACAACATATTTCCAAATGGATTTGAACTGTTTTTTTTATCTTCTTACCTAACACAGTGAGTTTAGTTCCAGCTCCAAAATAAGCCTCTGACTGGAAAGTCACAGTGTTTCACAGAGTTGATAAGAACTCACTATGAAAGTAATGACCTGGCATCGAGCCAGATGTTTCATTACTCATTAATTAATCCAGGAAAACACTTATTTTACCACCAAAAACGGACTTTTTTTAAATTACAATTTAATGCTCTTGCACATTACTAACTGCCTTCAAATAAAAGCCATGAAATTAATCCCAACCATACTCCCGTCATCCAACCAGACTGAATCATGCTCACTCCAGCCTTTTTTGCATGTTTCTTACCTAAAACGGTGAGTTTAGTTCCAGCTCCAAAGTAAGCCTCCGAGTAAGAGCACAGAGCATATTAACTGCTACAAAAACACTTCCTTCTGCTCTGCTTGAACATAATGACAGCTTTGACGTTTTTGTGAAGAGAAGTCCAGCTCAATCCCCTTCTGTTTTCAAGACATCAATGTCTCCCTGCCCTCATTTATACCATTTGAACATCCACAGAGACATTTTCAATCTTTTTATTTACATCTAACTGCAAAAAAAAATCAGGTTTCATGAGTGATTATTTGAGTAATAGTGATTTAAGCCATGGGGGTGTTTTGCAGTCTGAAAACAAAGTACATAATTATCATCTAAACAGCATTTCAATTGCTTTTAAAAAAGCGATTCTTACCTAAAATGGTTAATTTTGTTCCTGCACCAAAGTAAGCCTCAGAAGCACCAGTGTCACGGTGAACATGTCCAATGCTCATATCTGCTTATTGATGCTTTTACTTTGGTTCTTTGCCTTCAAATATTTGCTATATAATAAGTGACTTTCACTTTTATGTCATATCTCTGACAAAATACACACGTGGACGTTTTACTCACCGAGAACAGTCAGTTTGGTGCCTGGGCCGAAATAAGCTTCGTAGTTCACACAGCGCTTATGCTTAACTTCAAAAAGCTGAAGCTGAACCTGATCTGAACTTTGACCAAGTAAATTTCCCAAAGAATCACTTCACTTGAGTATATACATTTTAATCACTCTTAACTTACCCAAAACAGTCAGTTTGGTTCCTGGTCCAAAGTAAGCTTCAGCATTGTCACAGTGCACAAACACTGAGCACTAAACCCATTTTCTGTCTCAGTTATCTCTGGATAGTTTAGTCCTTTACCAAAGAACAATATTTACCTAAAACAGTCAGTTTGGTTCCTGGTCCAAAGTAAGCTTCGTTGGCGTTGTCACAGTGTAGAAACACTGAGCATTGAACTCCTGTCTGTCTCATTTTCTATCAGTGGAATATTTGAACAGTTTTACCAATATATCTATCGGAACATCAGCTCTGAAACAGTGTGACAGTCAGTGAAATGCACTAATAAACTAATATTTACCTAAAACAGTCAGTTTGGTTCCTGGTCCAAAGTAAGCTTCTCTGTTCGAGTCACAGTGTAAGAATACTAAACATCAAACGCCAGTCTCTTCTCCTCTACCAATGTTATTTTCCAACACTTTTCCCAGGATATCTATGTAAATAGCAACTCTGAAACAATGCAACAGTTACTGAAATACACACATTAACCATTATATTTACCCAAAACAGTCAGTTTGGTTCCTGGTCCAAAGTAAACAGGGTCAGTGCTGGTCACAGTGCAGAAATACTGAGCAATAAACTACTGCCTCCTTTGTAATCAATATTATATTTGAATACTTCTGAGATTATTTCTACATATACTCCAACTCTGAAACAATGTAATAGCCACTGAAATACAGGAATAAACTATGATATTTACCTAAAACAGTCAGTTTGGTTCCTGGTCCAAAGTAAGCCTCTCTGTCAGTCACAGTGCAGAAATACTAAGCATCAAACTCCTGTCTCATTCTTTATCCAATATTATCTTTGAATAATCCTCATATTACATGTACATATACTCCAATTTAAAAGCAATGTAATAGCCACTTAAAATCAGGAATAAACTGATATATTTACCTAAAACAGTCAGTTTGGTTCCTGGTCCAAAGTAAGCTTCTCTGCCAGTCACAGTGCAGAAATATTAAGCATCAAACTCCTGTCTCATTCTCCTTCAAGAGCATCATCTTTTAACACTTTAAGCCATACCTTCGTCCAAATTACAAGCCTGAATCAATGGCAACACTACTGAAATTTGAGAATGAGCTGCTATATTTACCTAAAACAGTCAGCTTTGTTCCTGGTCCAAAGTAAGCAGGATTAGAATAGTCCACAGTGCAGAAATACTGAGTATTAAACTCCTGCCTCATTCTTTATGAGTATTATCTTCAAATAGTTCTGACATTATTTCTACATGTACTCCAGATCTGAAACAATGTAATAGCCAATGAAACAAAGGAATAAACCGTGATATTTACCCAAAACAGTCAGTTTGGTTCCTGGTCCAAAGTAAGCTTCTGTGTTGGTCACAGTACACAAATGCTGAGCATTAAACTCCTCTCTTTCTCTGACAGAATAGTGTATGCATATTTTTGCCAATCCTTTTCTTAAACACTAAGACTTTGACGCAACATGTCTCTCCATAAAAGACAGAACTAACCAGTTATGTATATTTACCTAGAACAGTCAGTTTGGTTCCTGGTCCAAAGTAAGCAGGCTGAGTGTTGGTCACAGTGAAGAAATACTGAACATCAATCTACCTGCTTCCCTCAGTACCAGTATTAACTCTGAATAGTTTTACCAGTATTTTGCAATATACTAGAACTCTGAGACAATGCATCAGCTACCAAAATGCAGAAATAAGAGGCTATGTTTACCTAAAACAGTCAGTTTTGTTCCTGGTCCAAAGTAAGCAGGCTCAGAGGTGGTCACAGTGCACAAACATAGAGCATCAAACTCCTTTTTCTAAATCAATATTGATTTGGAATATTTTTGACAGTAGCTGAAACAGAGGAATAAACATTTATATTTACCCAAAACTGTCAGTTTGGTCCCTGGTCCAAAGTAAGCAGGGTCGTTATAGGTCACAGTGGAGAAACGCAGAACCTCAAACTCCTGTCTCTTTTTCAACCAGTATTACTTTTGATTAGTTTGAATATTATTTCTACATATACTGCATATATGAAATAACACAACAGCAGCCGAAATATTTATATTTACCTAAAACAGTCAGCTTGGTCCCTGGTCCAAAGTAAGCAGGCTCAGTGTAGGTCACAGTGTTCTCATTCAGCTCAGTATTTCAGCTCTTTTAAAACAATGCCTTATTCCTTAAATCTCACCAAGCATCTTTTTTTATTTCAATCCAGCTGCTGTCTGATGAAGCTGTGAGAGCTCGGACTTACCCAGAACGGTGAGTTTAGTTCCCTTTCCAAAGTAGGCTTCACTTCCAAGTGTCACACTGAATGCTTCCTCTGACAAAAAGACATAAAACCTTCCATAATGGGTGTTTTCAGATAAAGTCGTATATTCCAGAGGATGATGACCTGAGCAGCAGAATGATTTGTGTTATCTTCATGTTTTTGTCCGAATGAGAAGAGCAGCTTCCAACATGTTGCATTATAAGTTATTTTAAATTATATTCCAGACATATTTTCTCTTTTAAAGGATTGCAGCACTGTCAGATTGGTTAAACATCAACGCTCCTTCAAAATATTGATGTTTGCTGTTTTGCAAATTCACCAAAATAAGAGTTAATGAGTCTGCACAATAGGTTTGAATGGGAGGAGGTTTTTGTACGACGGCTCTATGGGACTGTATCACCGTGGCCCCCTGTCCCCACGATGAAAACCCATCATACAAAAACCTGCTGTGTGTTCACTTTTCTCCCCCCTGCCTCCAACCCTCTACCCCCGCCCCTCGCTCGGCTGCGTGGTATCTCAGCCTCCATCTCTGCTTGTGATTGCCTGAGAAAAAGCAGCTGCTCAGGTTGACTGATGTGACTGTTGCTATTTCTGTGACGACTAAGAAAAGCAGCAACAAGGGAAAAGGAGCTGTCCTTATCGTGTGTTTTTTAACCAGCTGAGAGGAAGTGACACATCTGCTGGTCACACCTCTGTACCCACCCACATACTGTGCATGAACGTTCAAACGCATGAGACATGGAACAGAGAAAGGCATATGAGAATCACAGCCAAGAAGATCAGAAACATGCATTTTAGGTCACTAAATAAAAGATGAATCATGGTTGACATATGATAAGGAAAGGCACTTCATTTTTATTCAATATGTAACAATAAAAGTAAAACTAATTTATTCAATACTGTTGTAAAAGTGAATGCACATTATGGAATAAATTTTATTGATCCCCTTATGGGAAATTTGTAAAAAAAAAAAAAACAAAAATCCCACAAAAGCAGTGTATCAAAAATAAATACTTCTACTTCACATTTGCATTCATATTCTTTCCTCATAATATAATTCTTAACATTTTGACTCATAAATGAGACATTTCTGTCACAAGGGAGGGAGACGGACACCACTGCTGAGTTGGTGAACAGTGAGTTTGCAGTGAAAGAATTGCCGGTCAAGCAGAGTGAGAGGTGTCAATATGCTGTGGCAAGGGAAACACGACATCAGGGAGCTCAAGGTGGGAGACTGGAGGACCAGGAACCGGGTAGGACAGAAAATACTGGAGGCTGGTCTGGAGAAATCCGACCTGGACTGGAAAACGGGCAGGAACAGACGTGGAGCAGGTGGCTGGACGAGGCAGGGGTCTAGGAACGCAGGAAAGACAAGGCAAGTAGTTTTGCCAGCGAGCAATGTAAATACTAGAACAGATGTGGGCTCAATACCACTCGGTGTAAGTGGACGGACTGGCGAATGCTGACTGGGAAGGCTGGTATAAATACACTGAGGTAGATGGGATGATTGAAGACAGGTGTGAGCCTCTGCCTGCATCCAACACACCTGGAA
>JAQQAE010018571.1:0-11163 GCA_029823295.1 Pseudamia nigra
TTTTAATACTTTTTATACATGTGGTTTTTAGCTGTTATGTTTTTATCAGTTCTTTCTGTTTTTACATTTCAGCTCCAATGTTTTCCTCAAGGTGGCTCTCCACACTGGGAACCATCTCTGACCCATCTATGGGGCGCTTCCCTGTGGGTTGCTCTGGCCTGGGCAGTTGGAGGGCTACTCACCGCGGCTTCACAGTTGCGGTGTGGGCCCTTGTCTATTTGGTCAGAGTGGTCGCTGTGGCGGTGCCCCCTGTGGTGCTGGGGTAGAGCGACTCTTGGTGTGGCTGGCTCCCTGAGACGGTGTTTCTTCACCTGGTTCCTTTGTGCCAACCCATAAGCCATATGTAATACTTTACAATGTTACTGGCAAAAACTGTGTGCGAGGAGTGTGCACATGAGCTTGGTTTGTGTGTGTCTGCATATAGTGTGGGGGGGGTGTGCATATGTGTGTGTATTTCTAATGTTTTTAACATGTCTTTTTTCTTTTATATTATGTGTGTTCTTAATATGTAAAGCACTTTGCGCTACATCGATGTATGAAAAGTGCTCTATAAATAAAATTTTATTTAATTTTGATTAAGAATTTTCCTGACCTAAACTTAACTATGTGCTTTGTCAAAAATGAAAGTTTTAAGCCCAGTTTTAAAATTACAGAGAGTGGCTGCATCCCTCACCAACATTGGAAGTTGATTCCACAAGAGAGGAACTTGGTAACTGAAGGCTCTGCCTCCCAGTCTAGTTTTAAGCCGGCCGCACACAGAGAAACGCAACTGATCCAAACTCAACTCTACAGTATGAGTTGAGTTTGAAAAAAAAGTATTGGTCCTAGTACTGAGCCTTGTGGAATGCCGTAACCAACTTTAGATTGAGTGGATGACTGGTCGTTAACATGTACAAATTGAAATCTTTGTGTGAAATATGACTGAAACCAATTCAGCGCGGTACCCTTAAACCCAATAGAGTGTTCTAATCTGTATAACAGAATTTTATGTACAATACTGTCAAAAGCAGCACTAAGATCCAAAAGTACAAGTACTGAAACTTGTCCATTGTCTGAAGCTGATAGATCATTAATAACTTTCTAAACCCTGACTGAAATTCTTCGAACAGATTATTTCTGTGTAAATGCTGTTTAAGTTGTTTAGCAACAGTTTTTTTTCAAGGACTTTAGCTAGAAATGGTAGGTTAGAGATGGGTGTGTATTTAGCTAGGTCACCTACTGTAGGTCAGAGTTAGTCTTTTTTAGGCACATAGCCTAATGACAGAGACTGGTTTGTCAGATTCAAAATAGTACTGTCAATTAAGGGAAAGACATATTTAAATAATTTAGTTAGGATGGGGTCTAAAAGAGTTTTGCTAAGTTGATTATTTTAGTTAGTTCTAACAGATTAGTACATGAGAAGGCGTTTAAGTGTATAAGAGTAGGGGACACTGCAGATGTTGTGTTAGAGGTAACTATGGGAGACGGTGGGAAGGTATTTGTTCTCTAATAGTCATTATTTTATTTGTGGAAAAACTGCATGAAGTCGTTAGGGGACAGAGTTGAGGGGATATTGGTTTTAATAGAACTATGGCATTTTGTTAATCTGGCAACAGTGCTAAAGAGAAATCTAGGGTTATTTCTATTATTTTCAATTAACAAAGAGTAACGTGTATTTGGCCAAGCGGAGGGTTTTTCTATAACTTGTAAAACTATCTTTCCACAAATTGAAAGATTCCATTAGTTTAGAAGAATGTCATTGTCTCTTTAATCTTTGTAGTTCCTGTTTTATCTTCATAAACTGAGGTGTGAACCAAGGTGCTCTCACCCTCGCTAACTTTATCCTCAGGGGAGCAAAAGTATCTAGTGTGGAACGTAGTGAGGTTGCACAGTTATTAACAACTATATCTAGTTTTGAGGAGTTAATTGTGAGACTGGAATCCCTCTCTGTATTGATAAGTGACACAGATAAAGAAGATGAAGAAATTAAATTTTTAAATTTGTTGATAGCATTTACAGATAAGCATCTGGTGTGATAAACTTCTTTGGACTCACCTGTGTAATCTAATAAAGTAAATTCAAAAGTTAACAAATAGTGATCAGAGAGGAGAGGGTTGTTCAGGGATATGACTAGGTGTTCAATGTCTACGCCATATGTTACTACGAGATCTTTAGATCCTAGATGGATGTGCTGGTTTACATGTTGAACGAAGCCACTTGAATTTAAAATAGAAGTAAAAATACAATATAATTCCACAACTATTCTTTCACAATTTGGATGTATTCAGTAATGATGTGCGATTTTTAAAATAATAAATATGAGAGCGAAAATGTGTCCAAACTTTTGACCTGTAGAGTACATAGTTCAGGCAATGGACACCTTCTTATAGCTCTGTTGGACTGTTAAGAAATCCTCTGTACTTTAGATTTGTGTATACCTAAAATACAAACATTGAGCAGGATACTATGATTTTAGCAGAAGTCACACAAGCATTTAGTTTATGAACATGAATGTGTAAACAAAATGACTACCAATAGGTTTTTAACTGAAGCTGTGTATGTGGTGTTTTTAGATGAAGGCATTATGCTGTTCTCTCAATTATGCACAGAAAAATACACACATGTGGCATCTTCACAGTATAACATTATGACAACACAGAAATAAGCAGTAAGGAAGGTTAAGATGACAACCAGGCAAGCATTTTTTTTGTCCTTATTTAATATTTCAGATTGCGCTCAGGAGTCTCCTGTTGTTCCATTTCCAAATGCAAGCACACTCACACAGATCTATACCATATACAAAATTACATCTTTCTTTTAAGGGTACTTTCTTTTGCTGGTATCAGTGTAAACTTGTGCTAAGACATTAGTGTAACTTGTCAGTGTAATGGCTCATGAATTATGGACATGGTTCATACATCATCTTCATGTTCACATGCACAAATTTGCATATGAGATTAGTTAAAGCTGCTTGACCTCTAACCAAGGGCGTGATGGGTGGTAGAAGGGTGTGATGGGGGAGATGAGGCACTAAAATATGAGTCAATTTCCTGCGGGGCTTATCGGGGCTGTTTGACTGGCGTGAGAGCAGCAAGCGGCCGTCAGTTGTCAGGATTTAAATTTAGGGAGGAAATGAGACACTCGGGTGTGCTCTGAATATCCTATAATGATAGGATAAAAGTGTGTGAGTGAGTGAGATAAAACCCATATACTAAATGCTTTATTTGACTGCAGAAGGGATGCAAGCTTCACTGGTATAGTTCATATTTACAAATCATCAAAATAGAAGTGGTGGGCTAATCTTTAGTTCCTCTCAGCTTGGGAAGTATTAGTGCATGGCTTTCCCCGGTGTGTTTTGAATAGATGCAGTACTTTAGTGGCTGTGGTGGCTGCATCAGTCTGTCTGAATGACAGACACATCTTCCTCCCTTCATTAATCTCCATTTAGTTCTGCACCGGAGAGGAGAGAAGCTCAGAGAGAGGGTGGGAGGGAGGGTGATGGGGGAGCATTGGACAGGGGGAAAGGCGGAAGAGCAAGATTATAGATATGTCTGGCCATGAAATCAAAAAGGAGATGGCGGATGGGGCCAGATGGAGAACAGATAGATTGAGAAAGGATGAAGAGAAGGAGGGGTAGGAATATTGAACAGTAAGGTATAGTTGCTTAGGGAAGGAGCGAAGAAAGTTAGTGCAAAGGAAGGAAGATGTGAGCATAGGGAAGCTAAGAAATATACTGTGTGTATAAATTGGTGAAAAACTGAGGCAGAAGAGAACGGCAGGAGGAGGGGAAGCGAGCCTGCTGTTTGATCTTTAACAGGATTATTTTTCCCTGCTGTCCTTTTATTTATTTGATTTATCCTCATATTTATTCATATGTAAAGGCTGGCTGAGTGCCAGTAGAAAACCATACTGGAGTTCTGCGCCGCACTGAGCCCACCCTGTGACTGTGCATGACCGATACTCACACAGCCATAGTGGGTAATCCTAAAGGGATTTCTGTGGACCTCTGCCGCCCTGCAGTGGGCTCGGACACAGGCAGACATGCCGCAGTTTCTATTAGAGTGTTTAACTGTGTCACTATGGACTGCATTTTCAGTGTTTAGAGTTTTGTTTTAACAGGTCGACCTTCAAGATACAATGTTTGATTACGACTCGATTTTTGTTCTGTCTGGGTCCCAATGTTCAAGCTTTGGGCGCATTCTACACCCGATACTGAAAAATACATTAAAAATATGTATATGAAAATGTATGAAGAATACATTAAAATGTATTTAAAAAGTCATCCTATGCTTTGATAATTATTTTGATTCCTTTATTAAAACCAGGGACTGGGGATTTCTCTGGTAGTTGTCCTTCAGGGCTCATGGAGCTTTTCTGGGCTTTTTGAGTCAGTTAAACCCTCGTCTGAGTGGTAGGTGTTGGAATCTGTAGTGGGTATTGATTTGGCCTTTTTCTCAGATTATACAAGCCTGGCTCTGTCATCTTGTCAATAAGGCCATCATTAGAGGACAATACTTAATCTCTATGGCCTGTAGCAAAAACAGGATTTTGTTATCTCCCTGATTGTGCTAGCTGTTGGAATTGTATTGATGTACTTGTTTACTAACATTCATCAGATTAAGATCTTCATTTCTTTGGTGTAGTATTGCAACTTTGTATTTGTACACAATATTTATCCTTCTATATTCTTAGCTGGTCATGTGGGATGTACAATGACTAGCTGGTGTATAAGCTGAAGTGGAAATGTTCGACTTATTCCTGCATGACATAACTATATACATCATGGGCTTAGTAAAAGATTCAGCATATGCCTCTTTTGACTGTGTAAACAGCCACAAATGCACAATTGAATGACCTATAGACCTATATACGTACAAGAGTTATACTGTATCATTACGGATACAGATGTGTAAACCAGTGAGTGCCATTCAACATGTACTGAATAGCATTACCACTAGAGCTGCATTGTGTTGTCTGGTGGGGTGCTCAGGGCTGCAAAATGTAATTAGATGCTTATATAAAATATTTATTTCCACAACACCTACTGTGCACCAGAAAGCAGAAAGGATCCTTCATCCACTGTGCACCTAAATATAAAAATAGTACATAAAAAGGATGCATGACAGAGTGGGACATATAATTTTACAGTGTGAGCTTGTTCACTGGCTCTCAGGTGTTTGGGTATTGATGAGTGTATGCACACAAATGTAAGCATATGCTAACACATGACACCTGGAATATTACTTTCTTAAACATTTGAATCAAAAGGACTCTACTGAGCTTTAGGTCATGAACAAAATGCAAAGTGTATATGTGAAATGAATTTCTTCTGTAGTGTGAATGTGCTTCAATGAACCCAAATACAGTAATAGGTACAGAGCAGTGTCAGCAGAAATCAAATAAACAGTGTAGCCAACAGTTCACAGATCAGCCTATTATTAGCAAAGTCTTTAAAACAGTCAGTGGTTGTATTTAATGTCGTTACTGAAGTTAGACTACTGCCCATGCTGTTACATCCTTTGTAAAATGTACATGATCACAACTTCCTCCACTGTCATGTTTGCTGTTGTTGTATGAGATTTGTCACAAACTGTCAGTTGAAATGGATTCTTTATGTGTTGAAATGGAGCATAAATGAGCCCGAGCACTAACAACCTACAGTATGAAGTAATAGTTTAATTTATGGCTTTTTCTGCATCATGAAACAGGCTGCAACCTCTGTGAACTTTTCTGCCACCTCCAGCTCTCATCACAACTTTAACAGGTTTCTTACTATTATTAATGTTATAATTTTTTTTTAATGTATTTTACTGGTGAGGGATATAGGGTTTTTAACTTTCTTGAGCTGTGCCAAGCAATTGTTTTACCATATCATCTCTTTTTATTACACATATCTGACAAGAAATGGTGTCTGTCTAAACTGTTTCTAATTATGTGGTTATTAAAATCCATTGCTTGTCAAGAAAAATGCTGCTTCAGTCAGTTGAAGTTGCGGTACACACAACTGTGATGTTACAACCTCCTCCTCAATACTCTGAAATCTCATGAGACACTTTCATGCAAAGTCATGTCAAACTTTTAATGCTATGTGGAAGGAATATCATCACTGTACTGTCATGGCATTCTCTCTCTCGTTCTCTCTCAATGTGGTCACCTGGAATGGTTTTCATTTCACAGGTGCCACGTCAAGGGTTAATTTGTACATTTCTTGCCTTCTTGATCTGCATTAGACCACCAGCTATCTTGTATAGAGTCAGTAGTGAAAACAGTTCCAGGTGACTTATGAATCTGATGAGAGCATGATGTAAATCAAAGTTAAATGTGGCTACATGACAATGTAAAATATGAAACATCTTGGTGGTTTAACACGTTCCTGTTTACTACATGATTCCATACATGTTCTTTCAGAGTTTGGATGTCGTCAGTATTAATGTACAATGTTAAACCATGTAAAGCATGTTCGGACTTTTGACTGGTGATGTTGGTTACGCATTAAGTTGAAAATTTGATGAAAATAATGTGTTCTCAATAGATGAAATTAACATATGTTGGGAATTGAGCTTTTCCAGACATAGTAGGGCCGCTAAATGCTTCCAATTTGGCCTATCTGTTAACACAGGGAGCAGGGTCACTTTTTGTTGATATGCTTAGATATTATGACAGATAAATGACAAGTAAATAGACAGGTAAATGCTGGCTGTGGGAAGCTTGTGGGTAATTATCCAGTGAGTATGCTTAAAGCGACTTCTTTTACTCTGTCTCACCAGCCATGTGTCTGTGTGGGTGGATTAGGAGGTGGAGACCAAATGTTAAGGACTAAGCAGTATGGACAGCACTTAATATGACAAACCAAACTCTGGATACCAGGGTTTTTTTCCATCACACAGACAGCTACAGATAAACTCAAGTACTGTATATGTCCATGTTTACTGTGATGGTGTGTTGTTCTTGATGTACAGCATTTAAAATCACATGCTCGGCCACAGACTGTTTCCTGTTTTGAAAGAGACTAATTGATGTGCTTGGTGGAACTTTTATGTATTTATTTAGATTTTGACCAAAATGAGCATAAAAAGCATGTATTCTCTTTATGTTATATTTATTTACCAGTACACATGCACAATATGGCATGTGTTTATGTGTGTGTTTCTGGCCTACACGGGGAGGATTATTGTAGATTTACAAGGTCTAGTAACAATGAGCAGACCCACCCCAGGGACTCATACTCAGTCACTATCACAATGAAATGCTGCTAATTCCTATTTAAAGCCGCCACACAGGCACTGGACTCTCTGTTCTCCAGGCGGACGGAAAGGAGAAGCTCAGAGACAAATGAAGAAGCAATCTGTATGATTGTCAGTACAATATCTGCTCCTTTCTATGGCTGAATTAATTTCTTAAGCTCCACCTATTGTTTTGCTGTTTGTGGAATTTGTGTGCCAATAGAGAGCTGTGCATGTTAGCATCTTTGCCATTTGTCTCAGAAGTGCCCACCCAAAGGCCTGTTTTTGTTGCATTGCTCTTTGTTGGTAAACCACTGAATAATTCAGCAGTTTCAGATGTAAAGGAGATTGCTTTAATTCCCGGTGAGCAGGTTAATGTCTTGAGTTAGTTATTGCATTAAATGCAGGTTGTAATTTGTAATGCCGCCATTAGCACAATACATTTTGTAGTATTAGTGTTTTGTATTTGGCAGTGAAGAATATCTGTTTTACTCTTTCTGTATTTTAGTGTGACAACATGCACACTTAAACCACTGAATTACTGATGCTAAGAATGAGCTACAAAGCACAGTGCTGTGTTTTCTGCATATGCAGCCCGGAACTGCTTCTCTTCTGGCTTCTGCACAACAGCAAAAGCACATTCATTTAGAGAAGAGCTTTAATTGGACTCAGAATTAGAGACAGGAATCTCCAGCTACATAAATGTTTTATGGGAGTGCATCAGACAAGACTGCCTATCTGACTACTCTCTGTCATTTCCACATCTCTTAGTGTCTCTCTTCTTGCATTTGCTGTCTGTCTTTCCTTGCATGCATATATAATTACATGTGCTGAAAGAGATGCATATATATTTTGTGTGTGCACACGCATATGTGTGTGTACAAACAGCACAGATGTGCATGTGTGTGTGTGTGGGGGGGGGGGTGTATGTGTGTGTGTGTGTCTGTACATACCATAAGTTTTACACATTTCATTTGGCCATTGTAGTGGATGAAATATTGGCAGCAAATCACTTGAGGAATCCATTTTACTTGCACGTTTGCATACGGAAGCTTTCTGGCAAGCAAACACACACATATACAGTGTGGTTAAACTGGGGCACTATTGTAATAGGGGTAATGATTTTGCATTATTAATGAACCAGCCTTCATACTCATCTTAATTGAAAAAAAACTTTCATCTTCGGCAGTTGCTCATTTATCCTCTCGTTTTATACAAGTAATACACAAACTGTACAAAGCATATAGAGTATTCAGTCATAGTTCTCTGCACACAAGCATTCAGCTTACTGGCTTCTCATGCTCCTGCATGTTGATTTTCAATACTACCCTTTTGGTATCTCAAGCATTGTTATTGTCACATATTGCTCTAGTTTTATCTGCCCTGTCACTAATAAAGACCAAGTCACTTACATATGTAAATCATCTTATTAAAATGTACATGGGGGATGAATGAAGGTTAGGAACTAAGGGATGAAAAAGGTCAGGATTGAGAGATGGGATTAAATGAGGGTCGAGTACAAGGGTATGAATACAGAAAGGGTTGAACCAGTATTGATGAAAGGTACAAGACAGATTGTCTCATGGCATGAAACCCAGAAAGTGATGCTTGACAAAATGTCTTGATGCATCATGGTCCTGTTGACCACTGTGTTGCTCTGGTAAATCTAAAAAGATCAGTTATTTTAGCTTCAAATTATACAAGTCATAATATTTCTGCACATTCATACATATGTCTGCACACATTTGTAAATCTGTGAAAATCATATTATTTTTGATCTCTCTCCCTTGTTACATGGTAATGTACTGAGTAAGTGTGTAAATAAGCAGTTGAAAGTCAAAATAGAAAACCTGATGGAATGGAGGACAGTGGGATGAAAAGAGAATAGGCTGAAATATGAACATCATTTTGAGGCATGTGTTGGCATAGTATGTCAACATTTCAGCAGAGTGAATCATAAGAATGACAGGATTATATTGACCTATTCAACATTGTGTTATCAGTCATAGCCCAGCATCAAGAAATGTAAGTGTAGATGGATAGAATGAGATTTTTTTCCTTCCTCTGACATTTTATTAGGCCTTCATGCTATTTTGCTTTCTATAGTGAGCAGGCTAGTAAAAATGTGCATTTAAAAAACATTATTTGAGTTCTGGGTATGTATGTGCTGTGTACAGAGTGTGTTTTTGTGATCATGAGCACAGTGCCCAGGTCCAGGCTGAGGGCACTCTGTCATTAACTTTTCTGGCCCAGAGTATGAGCTCTCACTGGAAATGTCTCTGTAGTGACCAGTTGGATGAACAGATGGATGAATAGATGGATGGATGCTTCATTGCTTTTGTGCTCGCATCCTTCAACCTATGTTCTCCTGCTATCATCTTGATTTACATCACATTTCCCATTCAACCATGCCAGTGATTTTGTTTCATTTGTTTACTTTTATTCCCTCTTCTATTTTCCTTCTTTTTTCTGTTATCTGAGATGTCAGGGGTAAAAATACAACCAAACCCATATCAAGAGGAAAACATTTTAATACCACTATTTCATGTTTTAAACATTAAAACATGGCAGTGATTAGAACATCAAAACAGAACAGAATTTTTATAAATTAACACAACTACAAGACAAATGAAACAAATGGAAACTGAAGCTTAGAATTCACACTAGCAGCTCCTACATTCTCACTCGCTCAGATGCCTATTGTCTTTCATTAATAAATCATACAACTTCTTTATAATGAAACCAAGTTTATAATGTACCTGGATCACTAATGACTGTTTTTCCACTTTCATCTTGACAGCCTGCTAACGCCAATGTACATGTGTATGAATATTGTACGCTGTGGTCTGTAGTGCATCAGATTTAGCACCATGGACAGTTCCCCTGAACACAGCTACAATAGATTGTAACACTGAATTAAATATCACACACTTATGGTCTTAGTCCATTGATTTAGATTGTGTTACTGAGAAGGCAATTTCTTCTGTGGGTTCCTATCTACATGCTAGATAGTTCGATAGTGTTTTTGGATCTCTACCCCAGGCTGTAAGTTGTACTCTTGGTAATAGAGGTCATGAGAATTACTCATTCACAAACCCTGAGGATATGAAACCCAGTCGCCCAGTAAACTTTTGAAGAGACAGCTCAGCTTTGACAAGTTTTAAACTTCTTTTATTGGTTATGTGCTGGATTTTCCTCTGTCAGTTCATTATAATTGAGTAGTCTGTCTGAATATTTGACGGAAAATATTAGAACAGCTCATGCTTTGCCATAGAGTCTCAGTCAAAGGTTTGGACGAACCTTATCTTTCAATGTATTTTTTCATTTTTATTATTCATTAATCATTGTACAGTATATTAATACTGAAGAAGTGTGAAATGTGAAAGAAACAGTGCAGATTTATGTTCTATATTTTAGTTTGTTCGAAGTAGGCACGTTAACTTTGAAAACAGCTTTGCAGTCTTTGCACTTGAGGAATTTCTTGCCTTCTTAATGTGCTGCAGAGCAGTAGTTCTCAACTGGTCTGGCCTCAGGACCCACTATCACCCCTTAATGACAAGCTGTGACCCCAAATCAAGGAAAATGTTCAACTTCTCAAATTTATTGAATGAAATGATCATGCAGTTTGATCCTGATATAGTAGAATAGAATAACACACAATGCCAACACAAAAAAACAAGTTTGATGATAAACCAAAATGACCAGCAAGTTGTGCTGCTAGAGAGAGAAATATTCCCTTTTACTCTCAATCAGCTGTATTTTATTTAAACTCTTCACCTCAGTAGCTTCAGCCTTTTTTTAACATACTCAATAGTGCTTTCATGCACAAACATAAAATAAAAAAGTCCAACTACTGAGAAGTAGCCTCAAAAACACTCAAACTATGTAGCTTTACCTGAGCATCCATCCATCCATTTTCTACCCCTTAATCCTCATGAGGGTTGGGGGGTGGGGGGGTGCT
>JAQQAE010018572.1:0-11162 GCA_029823295.1 Pseudamia nigra
AGCCGGAGTGAGTTTTTCCATAGGAATACATGTAAAACCAATTAATCCGTTCTGGACCCACAAAAACTCCCATATAATGTATGTATTACACACCCGCATGTGGACATTTATTGATTTATAAAGACAATCACCGGAGGAGGATGAGACAGAGACAGCCATTTTTCTTAGGTCCCATGATGAAAAACACAAAACGGAGCAGTATTTTAGGTGAAAAAGGCAAATATACAGCACGGCGTTCATGTTGATGGTTAACTCAGCCGAGATAGACCTGGAAGTTAAGTCTTCCGTGCCATCAAAAAAATTCGTAACCCGAATTATGAAATTCATAACCTGAATATTTCACATAATACGAAATTCATAACCTCAATCATTTTCACTAGCCGGGTCACATTTTGGCCAATGGTTTTATTCGTTACCCGAAATTGTCGTTAGCAGAAGCGTTCGTTACCCGGGGCACCACTGTACAGATAAAGGAGGTTGTGGAGCCGCCATGTTTCACTGCCATGTCTCTACAGCAGCTCATAATGGCCTTCCTTCTCTTCTTTTATGCTACTTGTTGCAAGGCATGGTGTTGAAACTCTATTTGACTTGTTATACATGCAGTACTGTGTTCTATACTCTACCACATTTTTCTTAAAATTAGATTTTAAAGAAGGGCAATGTATCACGTTACTTACAAAATTGCAATATTACACTAGCTCCTAACCCTTTACTTGAGAATGCACTATATCAATAGATTTTGACACACTTGGGTGATACACTACATCAGATTCTATAAAATAATGAATCAGACATGAAAGCCTCAAACACTACAGCAGTGTGGAGGGTGGATTTAGGGGGGAGACCTATAAGGAAAAGGTGAATGAGTAGGATTTGTGAAGATGAGACATGAATGAGAAATCATGGTTGACAGATGAGATGATAGTAGGGGGACAGAAGGGAAAAGGAATGAAAAAAGTTCTGTGAAGGATGGAAAATGGCAGAGAGGGATCATGAGAAAATGTGAGAGACAGAAACAGATGATACTAGAAGGACTGAGACAGGGTGACAGCTGGTGTCTGATCTGAGGATCCATCCTTCGTCCTCCCCTCACCCACTTTAGTCTTAGTAGAAAGACCAAGAGACCATGGGTCCTTTTGAACCCACAGGGAAAAGGCACGGTTCTGGTTCGCGAACCTAGTTCTGAGCGTTACACCAAAAAAAATTGGTTTGAATACCTTGAACCTTGGTTTCCAGCTCAAACCAGACAATTTTAGGTTCCTGAAGTGCAAACCGTGATGACATGAGTGTTGTAAACAGAACAGCGTGGAGGAATCCACACGGACCGCTGCAAGGTAGTCAACATACCAGTCGTCTGTCACGCAGCGTTATTCGTCACCTTCTTGTTGTTAGTATAACATTCAAGCATGTTTTTGGATAACTCACACAATCTGCCTTCATGGTAATGTTTATGGCTACACAAGGGAGTGCTGTTTACATCTGCAATAAATGCACAAGACCGCCCCTACTGATCATGCAGCAGTGATCAGAATAATTCGTCTCAAAACTGGTGCAAATGCGTCCGGTTCACTGAAAGACACCACGGTACATGGGAACCTGAACTGCAGCTGTTTGCAAACGACAGTTCATTTGGTGTAAAAGGAGCCAATGAGGACAAACAGGAAATGAGAATCTTCCCTAAAATGCAGGTAGCTTGTTCTTAGAATCCTTTTGTCTAAAATCGGACTATGGAGTAGTGTGACAACAGGAAATTGTGTTTTCACCAAATAACTCAATAGTATTTTAATATCAAAAATGTTTACATTTTGATATCTGCACTCTCAGGCCTTTTTATTTCACTGCTGAAATATTTCTTGTGCCCAATCAGCTCAGCTGGTGGCCAACGTCTGATTCTCCTTACAAAATGTCCATATATTTTCAATAGCAGGACAATCCAGCACATACACTGTGTCTATGATCCCATGCTGTTGGAATTTATGCAGAACAAAGCTCGACATTGTTGAGACTGAAGAACCACAAACTGTCGGCACATGTCTCCATGTACAGTGGACATTGAAGGTCCTTCACACATCTGCAGGTCAGACATCTGCATGCAAGCCCAGATGCTGCTTTTGCAAACATCAAAGATGGTCATGTTCATCTATAACATATAGACGTTCATGTTCATTTGTCTTGAAAACAAGCTGAAATCTACGCTTGTCTGACCACAGCATATCTCCAGAGTCTTTCTGTCCATCTACAATGAGTTTGTGTCAACAGATCTCGGCACTGTTTGTGCACAGAATGATGCAGGGTGTTCTAGTTGTGTTGAGAGAATGATTCTCCAAAGCCCTCCATTTGTCTGTGTTCATCACAGCAGCGGGGTGGTTGGTTTGTCTTTGTTCATATTTTGCATTTGTTTTCAATAATCTATTATGCATTTTTACTTAAATGTATTGATTTTTTAAAATCTTTTGTGCTTCTGCCTTCGTGGAACATTTCTGGATACTTTTGGGTATGAAATGAGAATTAAATACATTTGCCTTGTTTTGCACAGAGCTGGAATAAATACACACGGCAACAAATGGAAAGTAGAGCTTTTTCCTTTTGTTGATTTTGCAAAGAAGCTAAAAAAATGTCTGAACCATCTCTTACCTGCAATTCTGTTATTTACACGGTTGTGTCTGGACCAAAGCCACAGTACCGCTGTTTGTGCTGTTTGCACCTCTACAATGACCTCCTTTGCCATGTTTTCAAAGTGCTCAGCACATGGCTTGCACCCAAAGAATCTGTAGACATAGCCCCTCATTGCAGGGATCACATCCAGAGCATCTGAAGGGAATGACATGACACCAGAAAATGACACAGACAGAAACTCAATTATATTAAATGAAAAGAGTGTGGTGTGTGGAAAAACAAACTAGAATGAGCCTATAGCCATGTTCTGAGGGCTCCAGATCATTTTAACAGACGATTAAACATCTAGTCAGTGGGAAGACTTAGTTAACAAAGTTCTGAATTATTGATTTGTTTCAGGTTAAGAAAAAAAAAAAAAAAGAAAAGAAAAAAAACCTCAAACACCACAGGACACTCAGTCAGTTGAAGAGACAGGTCATTTACACACTGGCTACATTTTAGCAGATGAAGATGTTTAGGTTACTCATGTTTGTGGGGAATGGAAAATTCATTCATTATCTCATTATCAGTATGTTTAACTCAAACGTCCACTGAGTAAGATGTAGGGGGATTTAATTAAAACATTTTGGTACATTAGCTTTTTATATCTAAAAAGGGAGCCAGAATCCAATGTGTTGAGCACTGAGTTGTGAGCATGGAGTTAATACCTCCTTAACAACAACAGCATAAAATGACAAAAGTAATGTCTGATTTGCAACTTTTCTGTTCGTGTGTTGATGTCACTATATGACTCAGAATCTGTTAAAATAAATTAACTAATTTGTATCAGAAATAGTTCAACGCACACAAACTGGGAATGAATACATCTGTTTACATTTCTTGACAATTTTAAAAAGTATTATTAAATGATTAAATATAATATTATTAAAGTTGTTGTAGGAGGTAGAGCAGGTCACCCCATAACCACAGGGTTGGAGGTTTGAACCCCGCTCAATCCCAGTCACTGTCGATGGGTCCCTGGGCAAGACACTTCACTCGTCTTGTATGAATGTGAATGAATGTTTGGTGTTGGTTGGAGAGGTTCTTGGTGCGGACTGGCAACTCCATTTCTGTCAGTCTGCCCCAGGGCTGCTGTGGGGACAGATGTACATATTTTACCACCACCAGTGTGTGACTGTGGAGTGAATGAATAATGGATACAGGGTAAGTGCTTTGGGGTGACTTGGGTGTCATAAAAAGCACTATACAAATCAAATACATTATTATTATTATTATTATTATTATTATTTACTACAGGGTTTGGCCAGTAATCTGTAGATTTCATGACAGCCTCTCTTCCGTGTTGTTCCAGGGTAGTGGACCAATCAACCAAATGACAGACTGTCATCACCACTCTAACAACGTGACTAAAAGCAGTCTTTAGAAGAATCACTGTCATTCATTTGCATATAAAACACAACAACACCTGCCATGTTAATGTAATTATGGGATGGCCATACAATAAAATGTGCTGGCCAGCAGCATGAAAGGCTGCTAATGGCAGTGCAAATCCACAGGATCCTAGCTTATGCTTATGTGGGCCAGGAGTCACTGAGAGCTGGGTTAACCCCATATTGAGATAAATAATCTATGTGAATAGGATAACCCAATCTGTAGCTTAAATACAGTTAACACTGTGTGTGAATGGTGGCCAGGCTGTTGTCTCAGGACCACAACAGTCCAAAAGCATATTTTGGTGGATCTGGTTTGCTTTTGTTCTTGGGCTTAGCAGGACCTTCAGATAAACCCATGGGAGCTGGTCTGAGTGGGTGGTATCTCAGCCATTTATGAAACAAGGATGGGCTGTGCTGGGTTCACACCTTTAACACCGTGTTGATCGTCTATAAATGAATTGTGTTTTATGTTAAGATCAATGCTGTACAGTATGTGTGCCTGTATCCTTCAGGGGTCTGTGGGGGGCCAGATGGAAACTCTTTTGGCCAGTCCATCTGCAAGTCACATGATGGTTCGTAAACCTCGGGATTAACCTCTGTGTACGTGTGTGTCTGTGTTGAAGAGAGATTAACTTAACAACACCGCCGGGAGCGGAGCCTCCGGTCATCTGCCCGTTTTATTCACCACTAACATTCCACTAATCTAACATAATCCCTTTTCACACTGTCACAATTAGGCTCAATTTTATCTTAAGCAAAAATCTAAAATAAAAATTCATAACTTCTCGTCAAAACACAGCCAACATTACTTTAATTTCTGTGTGTGTGCATGTGTGTGAGCGTGTGCCACTCCTCTCTTTGTGTGGTGTTAAATCAGGTCAGTCGAGCAAACATTCCAGTACTAATTTGTTTACAAAGACACACAAAAGCCCTCATCCTCATTTCACCCCTTTGTGAACTCTGAGTGCCCCTTTCATTCCTGGCAACACAGACTGTGACTGTGTGTGTCTGTCTGTGTACTTGAGGATCCTGTGTTCTTGGCCTGGACAGTAAGGACATGGAAGAGAGTCCACACTCCACATGGATAACGCCTGAAGTGAGGCTGTGAACCCTGGCAACCAACCCATGTCACTGCATCAGGCAAAGCAGCATCTGGCACCTGAGAAGGAATGAAAAATAAAAACTCAAGAAACCAAAAAAAGAAGATCCTCGGAAAAGCACAGCTTCTACTATTTTCCAACCTGTTCAGCCTAATGAAAGCTCTTCTGTGTAGTTTTCTCGATCAATGAGAAGTCAATCTCAGCCAGGTTAATGGCACAGACCTCCACTAATGAACACAAGCTGTCCAAATCTCTAACCACACGTCCCGGCTGAATCCAGCAACATATTTCCTCTGACATAAAGTCGTTTCTCTCTGCACCGACTTGCCATCACTCGTGATTGACAGAGTTACTCAGATGTCAATAGTAAAGATTTGGAGTGTGTGTGTGTGTGAGTCCATTTCCTCTTAGGCGGTCTATTCATACCTTCCCATTGATTCATTGATCCATTGATTTGCTTGCTAAAAGCTAATGATGTAAGTAACTGACTCTTTCAATTTGTGAGGGGCAATATACTAGAGGCATGCAGGCTTCATTCCAAAGACAACAGCACATAGATTTTCGGCTGTATGTGCTGGCACTGAGACAAGGACAAAGTACATATTGAAATATCTGGATATTTATCTGCAGAAAGAAACATCTTTTAATCTTCTTGTTGTGTGTATTGTTACAGATACCCTCACGGTTTGGCATTTCATTGTTTGAAAAGCTATCTGTTCGGTGGCCCTGAGGTGGCTTTGAACTGATAAAGTGGCTGAACTGATGTGTGACCTTGTAGTGAATGAAGAGACCTCTTTCAGACAAATGTCCTCATATCAGTCTATGAGCATTTTTCGATGGCATTGCCCTCAGCTGCCCCTGAAGCTGCTTATCCTTTATACATCTTTTCTTTGCTTGGTTTCAAAAAAGTCTGTTTTCTTTCTTAAACTGCATTCATGGAGTTTGTAATGTCCATAATGGAGTCAGAAACCAATGACTACCAAAACTAGATGAGGAAAAAGCAACTTATTTGATTATTCGGATGTTTGATAGATGCATAAGGTCAAAGCTACACTGCATGGATATCACCTGGCTGTTTTGACTCACCTGTGCTGTGTTATCCAGCACCTCTCTGAAGGCTGCATAGGAAACCTCAGCACCACTTTGACTCTGTAACCACAAGTCAGCAGACCTCAGCAAGTTCATGACCACAGGGCGTCCAGGGAAGTACTGCACAACCAAGACAAAATGGACATCGATGTGAACTTTGAAGGTTTTGTGCACAATATTTAGTGACACCTATTACAGATTACAGAAGATGACAGCCAGCTGAATACAGGTGCTGGCCAACCTGGCCAGTAAGTGTACTAGAGATTTGTTCAGTATTACGAATGATTGTCTATTTTAATACTGAAAATCATACTATGCCAGATCAAACATGTGAATCATTGGTATTTCGCTGTGGCGACCCTTGAAGGGAGCAGCCGAAAGGAGAAGAAGAAGATTCTAAATATTATTTCTTCACTAATATTATACGTACTGTATCGCAACAAAAACATCTGTTATATTTTTTATTTTAGTCTGTAGAAGGATCCACAGACAAAGAACGAGTCTCCAGTTTCAGATTTTCAGGAACAACAATTGCTCTCATGAATTAGATTTATAGTTTCAGTCTAGGTCAGCGGTCTGCAGCCTTTACAATCTAAAGAGACATTTTTCAACCAAAAAAAAAATGTCTAGAGCCACAAAAAATATTCAAACCCTCTATGTACCACATGACATGTGACACCTGTTAGCTGTTAACATCAATTTGGTTATTATTTTATCCTTTTTTGTTCATTTTGTTTATTAATGTGTTCATTTTGCTGACTTTTTTTCCTTGATTGTTTTGTTCATCTTTGCCAATTTTTGTTCATTATGAAGACTGGTTCATTTTGTAATTATTTTGTTAATGTTTGTGCATTATCAGCTTATTCATGTTCCTGCTTAAATTAATTTATATGATTATTTGTTAATTTTGTTGTCCATTTTCATTCAGTTATTAGCTAATTTAGCCAGCTTTGTGTTTTTTTTAATCTGATTATTTTGCTGAGGTTTGTCTTAATGTCATATTTTTATATTCTATTTTTTATTATTTTGTTCATAATTGTGCAAATTTTTATTTTTTCTTAGTATTTCATAATTGAAATCTAATTTATTATATTTTTTCATTTTCTTGATAATTTTGTAGATTATTTACATCAGTTTTGTCTGAGTTTTGCTCATTATTTAGTTCCAACTTTTGTTCTTTTTGTTGATTCCGTGCTTTTTTGTTCATTTTGACTACTTTCTTCAATGGACTAAGCCTTAGGAGCCACTACAGAGGGGTTAAAGAGCCGCATGTGGCCGTGGAGTGGCAGGTTACAGACCCCAGGTGTAGGTGGCGGTAATGTACATGAATGGAACACTATATATCGTTACTGGAAATGGGACAAATGAGGACGTCAGCTTCTAATGTGACCTATCCCCTCTGTAGATACACAGTAAAGAGCTCATTTGAAGATGAGAATAAAATCAGAATTATGAATATCTTGTTCCATTTCTGCAATGAGATCCTCAGAAGTGCCCTAAATTGTACACCCTGAACTTTTAAGCAACAACAGAAGATGAGTAGATGAGTTTCAAGAAGGGCAACAAATGATCATTACTTTCATTTAGAATTAGTCAGTTCATTATTTTATTGATTACTGTATTGGATCAGTGGTTATTTCGATTACATTTAAAAACCCAAAGTGAAGTTTATTAAAGTCTGCGTTTTATGGTTGACAGTCCAAAAACAAAAAAAAAAGTTCAGACTACTTTATTTACTAATTCATTTGAATTGGTGAAGTTAGCATTTGAATTTACAGCTTTGTTGCTAAAATGTTGAGTTGATTAGCCATGTATACTGTGGGTGTATGTTTTTACTACAACAAATATTTAAATAAGTTTCATTCTTTCATGTCCTTATCTTTCATTATTTTCTCAGTATTTTTCCCAGCGTTTCCGAGGCACTGTGTACTTGTTTAAAAGTAAGTCAGATAAAGTAAAAATCATCGTGTTAAACTGACAATGTTCCAGTCCCTTTACTAATATGAACACCAAACCATCACTTCAATTCCTAATTACCAGAAAGTTACCAGAACACAAAAAGTTGTGGTTTGCATGTTTTTCTTCTCCACACAATTAACAAATCTCAGTAAAGTTGACAACAGTGGAGGTTAAGCCTCTTCCTTCATTAGGATCCATTTCCAAAGCCACTAACACCACTTAGTCATTGTCTGTTGAGGCTCCCCAGTGTTGTTTGTTTACATCTTCTTGAACCGCTGCTACCATGGCAGCGACCATTGCTGTGTGGAAACATGATACTGTAACTAGCAGAGATAAGTACATGAACAGAAAGAGGAAATCCAACTGATGTCAGTCTGACACTGGTGATGACAGAGTGAAGACAGACACGGACAAACGTGTCTTTACACATACGATGCTGACAATAGAAACAGCTGATTGCTTCAGCATCCTCGCTGTGGCAGAGAGCAGAGTGCTGTAATGAATTTGAGCTAAATGCACCTTCTATTCTCACACTAAGCCTGTTTGTCAAGTAGCCCACAGTAATGGCTCTGTTTCTCAGCAGTAGACATTAAAAGGGATCATATTTATTCCCCAAGACATGCCAAATATTTTCATGGTAACTGTAGCCCTCACTTTTAGCTTATTTGTATGACAGAAATAGAACAAGGATAACTTGACAAGGCATTGCTCAGCTATTTCTGATTTGTAATTCTGGGTGTGCCTGCAGAATTGCTGCTTTAATAGAGTCACAATGAATGTGAAAAAGTACACGCAGAGTGCAGGAAGGAGAGAGTGTTCCCAAAATGTGGAGCATGTTTTCATTTGCATCAACAGGGCTTTTTAATTTGGCCTGCACCATCTGTTCCACTAAATACGACTGGAATCTTAGTCCCTTTAGTACACAGCTCAGCTTTCTATTCATTGCCTGCTAACAGGATCTGTGTGTTATACCCTGACCACTTAAACCAAACCCCCAGCAATTTGCTAAATCTCCTGGTCCAAGGTGAACCAAGTCCCGCTTTATTCTATAACATGGTGTTCATACCGCACCTCTTATCACAGAAAAATCACAATACAAATTCCACATACTTGTACAGGAAAACAGAGGAGTGCCACTTACTTCATATCTACCCCTATAACCATTCTCACTTTTCTTGTTTTTAAAGATGAGGATGAAAAAAAGGGAGCCCACAAATCTAAAGGTGGGGGGTAAAACGTACAAAGTCTTCTGATGTGTGCATCCTGCTGCTGGGAAAGTGATATAATAGGTTTAGGTCTGGATCTGGGCTCTAACCAGTCAGAAAAGCTCATTAAACATTTGTATGAATTTAACCAAAAGAGAAAACGCAGGTGTTTGCCACTAATGGGCTTAGCTCTGCATCACCAAAGCAACACTATTCATTGGCCTTCTGGGTCCCTACTTACCGAGATGACAGCCACGTTCAACCTTCAGACTGCACAAACACAATCGAGACATCAGTGCTGTCATCTTCACCCCAACAGCTGGACATGTGTGGCAATGATCTGCAGAGGCCGACTTTATTAGTCAGCATGTGCAAAACGTACTTTATATGCACCGACTGCAAAATTCAAGGCTGATATCAATATTCAAAATGACCAGGCAGCCACCAGTGATGCGGTTTTATTATTTTTTCCCTTTTGTGCCAGACAAAAAATAAATCTTCATTGTTGTCATAAAACAGATTAACATCACTGTTGAGTAAAGTACACAGACACAGTACTCAAATTAAAGAATGGTTACTTTATAATTCTCAAGACTGAAGTAGAATTCAATTCAATTCAATTCAGTTCTATTTGTATAGCGCCAATCATAATCACTGATTATCTCTAGGCGCTTCACAATTTGAGGCTGAGACCTCATGACTATACAGACAGACCATCATTTGCATTCACAACTAGTACTCATAAACATCAGTATCCCATACGAAACTACTCAAGCAATGAGTCACTTCATGACAGAATCTATAAAAATATCATCTACTGAATACTTGATTACTTTGACCATTTTGTTGCTCATTTGTTCACTCTCATAATTATCTTTATTCATTTTGTTGCGTTGTTCATTAATTTTGCTGACTTACTCGACTGGTTCATTTTTATATTTCAATATATTTTTTTCATTTCAACCTTTTTACTCTTACTCACTGAAGTCAAATGTAACTGAGCAGTACCGTACATTTTTTTTAAATCACAAAAGTGACTGAGTAAGAGTAAAAAAGTATTCTGCAAAAAAAGTACTTTTTTAAAAAAACTTCTTTTTCTGCTATCAACAGAAAATTACTGGCACTAAATGAGATAGCATTCGTCAATGTCTCCATCCCTACTTCAAAACAATAACAAATGTGTCTCACAGATGAAAGTGAAAGGTCTCGAATGCACCAACGCTTTGGATTTCAACGCAAAAAATTACAAATCGGCGCATCACTTTATTTTAATATTTAAAATGAAATTATTAATGCTCATCTCTGAAATGATGTCGCCAGAAAAAAAAAAATTGTAGTACAGTAGTTAATGTCATTAATGGGCATTAGTAATGTTCATCAGGGTTTTCACTTAAGCACAACAGTTAAAGAAATAGTAAAACACTGCTGAAATGTCTTCTTCTCTGGACTCAGGTGAGAAAATGCATCATAACCAGAGGAGAACACACTTTCTTTTAAAGGTATCACATCATCTACTCATCACAAAATTGTATATTTACCTAATAAATGGCAGATTTTTGCCTTTCTTTGAGCCATTTTACAAATGTAATAATATACATCATAATTATGTAGAAAAAGCACCATATTTAGTCAGTGAATGACTTAAGTCCTTCACAGAGCCCTGCTTGTCAGGCAGCTATCAACTATCAACCGGTCGAGGCAGATGGCCGCCTACCCTGAGCCGCTGGTTCTGCTGGAGGTTTTTCTCTTCTGTTAAAAGA
>JAQQAE010018574.1:0-11162 GCA_029823295.1 Pseudamia nigra
GTGGTCGGGGGTAATTCCCCCTGGTAGGGTCTCCTCCCAAGACACACTGGTCCGAGGTGACAGGTCAGACTAAGTGATTCAGAAAACCCTTATGACTATGTCTTCCTGTGGTTTATTTATATTTCATTGTTATGCTGATGACACACAGCTGTATCTACCTGAAACCGGATGAATTATAAACTATCCATCCATCCATTTTCTACCCTTTAATCCTCACAGTGGTCGGGGGGTGAGGGTTGGATGCTGGAGTCGATCCCAGCTGACTTAGGATGAAGGCAGGTTCACCCTGGATGAGTCACCAGTTCATCCACACATAGAGACAGACAACCATTCATGCTCACATTCATACCTATGGACAATTTAGAGTCACCAGTTCACCTAAACCCCTCGTGCATGTTTTTGGCTGTGGGAGGAAGCTGGAGAGTTAGGGTTAGGGTTCAGAGCAGTGAAAAGGAGAAGTCAAGCAGAAAATATGATCTTCCTCCTCCTCCTCCTGTTTCCCAGTCCGTATCACCAGCTCATTATTTTCAACTTAAGACTTAAGAACAGGCTGCATGTTTAAGCCCTGGTCTCCATAGCAAAAACAGCAGAGGCTCATGGGTAATGTAGTACTCAGAGGGAGTGGGTAATTCTGAATGACAGAAAAAAAAGAGAAGTTTAGTGGGGCGAGTATAGATCCCTGTGGAGCGCCACACATGAATCAAATGTGTAGGTTACCCATGTTTCCCACAGATGCTGGCATTTGACCCATGTTTTTTGAAATGAGTTGTTTTCATCAAATTAAAATGCTACTGTACTGTTCATCATGACATAGGTGCTGAAGTTGTTAATTCTAAATATTTAGGTTCCTTTGGGTGAGTATTTTTGTTAAATTTGTGGATTTTTGAAATTATTTGGTTAATGGTTTGGGTTTTGATGCGTTTGGTTTATTCTGGTGATAGTTTGGTAACTTTTTGTTGAATCTGGTGATAGTTTTGGTAGTTTTGTGTTCATTCTGGTGATAATTTTCTTAGTTTTTGTTCATTTGTGTTTAGCTTTGTTAATTTTTTTCTGTTTAGTTTAGTGACTAAGCTGCTTTCACACTGTTAGTCCGGTCCAGTGGGTCGATGTTAGTCCGGTCCAGTGGGTCGATTGGACCCACAAGTTGCTACAATGTTTCAACTCTCAACTAGTTGGGTCACATTCACACCAGTGTTTTTGCAAACGAACCAACCACTATGGATGTTGTTTATCCTCCCACTCATGTGGTGGCGCTGTTTACAAAATACTGTGTTTTGGTGACGTCAGTGAGAGCTGATTGGCTCAGCATTTGTAGAGGGAAAAATCCAGCAGACGAAAATATCGGATTTAGTTTTATTTCGGAATAATGAATGGTACTATTTTACTTGTTTTTGTGGTGATTTATTATTATCATCATTTGTTTGTGTAAAAAGCACAAATACTGCTGTTGTTTTATAGAAATCGTTTTCGGGTCGAAAACACTGTGCTTCTTTTTTGCACAGAGAAAACGTTTTAAAAGACTCTGACGTAGAGAAGTTTACCAGCTTCTTGTAATGTACGATACAGCTACGGAAGCCTCCATAGACCAAAAAGTGCTACATTACAGACAGCTGGACCGAACCAGGTCCAGTCAGAGTTCTCACCATCAGCGAACCTCACCGGAGTTCGGATGGAGGCGAACCGAACCGTACCGAGAGGTGGTCTCGATACGGTGGAGGTGGTCTCGGTACGGACCATGGACCATGCCATGGAGGCCGAGACCCTGCAGGTTTTCTGTCCAACCAGTCACTAAAGCAGATGATGTCACTGATGAGCGATCGGGGGGAGGAGCCAATCAGTGATGTGGACTGGTTGGAGGGAAACCCTGCAGGGGGTGGGGCTCCATGTGGGACCCCTGCTGTACATGATGTTTGTGTTTGTGGACGATGGTCACATACGCCTCCTTCTTTACTTCAGACACATGTAACGTGTAGTCGTGGGTCACATGCTGAACTGTGATTGGTTGACATGTTTCCTGAGTCCGTGCACTGATTTCCAGGACAGAATCATGTCTGTTTTTAATGCAGTTCCACCTGAGGACCCCGACATCACCAGCATCCAGTTTGACCTTTGACCTTCCTCCAGCTTCTGTGAATCGGACTCATTGTGTCTGGAAGCAGACATCTCGTTTCCTCCCTTCTGTCGCTTCCTCCTCCTCCTATTCCTCCTCCCCTTCTCCTCCTCTTCCTCCTCTTCCTCCTCTTCCTCTGTCCTTTTCCTCCTCTTGCTCCTCCTCTTCCTCCTCCTCTTCCTCCTCCTCCCCGTCGGTCGCCCTGCGTTTCCTGTGCGACTCAACAGATGCCGCTTGCCTCATTAACTTTCATAAGTCATTAATTAAAGCGGAGGTAATTGGGATGCAGCTGAGGTGAGGGCGGCCTCCTCTCGGGTTGGCTCACGTGGTCCGACCTCCATCGCCGTCGGTCCTCGATGCTCTTTGTTGGTCGAGCTGATGGACGTGACGGACGACGAGGACACACGACGCCACGTTTAGTTTGGTTTATGAACGAAACAACAAACATGAAAAGATTTAGCAACGAACTAATGCGCATCATATGAACCAAACACATCAACACAGTAACGATAAATGTCATAGATTCCGCCTTCATGACGTCACTCACCACCTGAGTACTTTATGGTTATGAGTACTTCTACTCGAGTACTGTTTCTGTCCAGTCCGCCCATCGCTGCCCACCCTCAACGTACGCTGTAAAACCCCCTGGAAGAGAAGCGCGTCCAGACTTTTGACCGGCAGCAAAGATGCAGTGACCTCCCATCATGCTCTGCAGAGATCCCCCGGGGGTCTCTGACATGAGACGTCAAGGCCACTTTATTAGGTACACCTCACCGGGTTCCTTCCGGGACCTTCGACCTTCAACCTCGTCTTAAGTCTTGACGTCATCGACTCAACAAACCCTCAGATGTGATTCATCATCCTGAAGAAGGTTCAGTGAGGTCGTAACGGGATGGACATGGTCAGCACTGATACTCGGGTCGGACCAGGGGTCAAACCAGGCTCGATGAGAACAAGAACCACGGAAAACAAGGACCAGGTCCTCAGCGTGGTCATGTCCCTCCTCCAGCACAGACCGGATCCATGTCACAGGTTCCTGATAAACGTCTGATAAACGATGCTACTCGTTCTTTGTTTCTGTCGTCATGGAAACGTGTGAATCTGCAGATAAAAGACAAAACCAGTGGATGATTTTGTTTCTGCCTTTTAATCAGAGATAGTTTTTTTTATTCTTCTAGATGTATTTAACAAATGAAATAAAACACGTTTGATTTTTCATTCATGATATTTTCAGACGAGACTAGATCAAACCTTCACACACGGCAGGAAGTGGTTTAATAAAACAGACAAACTGACAGCGTTTTCACAGACAGAGACGATGACGACGAGGGTGTGGACGAGGACGACGTGGAGACACGATGAGGGTGAGACATGGAGACACTTTTAGGTGGTAGAAGGTCAACGTCAGTGAGACTGGCTTTTACAACACAAATTCCAAAAAAGTTGTGACACTGTGGAGCAGGTAATGACATAGTGAAAACCTCCCATCATCATGTGAACATTTAATCCATGTTATTTCATCTAACGTCATATTCTGAAATGTATTTAATCCCCATTACATTCTTTGATCATGACAGGAGAGATAATGATTGACAGGTGAGATAATGAGTGACAGGTACGATGTCCAATAGGATGATGACAGGATGTGATATCAGAGACCAAGGACTGATTCAGAGTGTTGACCTTTGACCTTTACAACCTGAAGAGACAGTTTTGGACAGAAAGTAAAAATCACACGTTTCACTTGACGACACATTATCACCAATTAATTAATATTTTATTATTTAAAAAATTTTTATTACTTCATTCATTTTTATTCATTAGTTCATTTTGTCGACCGAACCCGAACCCGGTGAATGTTTTAGGGTGTTCAACGTGTGGCTCCGGGGCTGAGGGGGTCAGTGACAGCGACGTGGGGTCATCATAAGGTGAGTCACACACACTGTCACACACGACTCTAACTGAAATCATCCAGGCTGTGCAACCTAACGCAGAACATGAAAAATAAAGAAAATCAACAAGAACGTGAAGAAAAATAAAGAAAATTAATGAGAACGTGAAGAAAAATAAAGAAAATCAACGAGAACGTGAAGAATATCAATGAGAATGTGCAGAAAAATAAAGAAAATTAATGAGAACATGAAGAAAAATAAAGAAAATCAACAAGAACGTGAAGAAAAATAAAGAAAATCAACGAGAACGCGACGAAAAATAAAGAAAATCAACGAGAACATGAAGAAAAATAAAGAAAATCAACGAGAACGTGAAGAAAAATGAAGAAAATCAATGAGAACTTGCAGAAAAAAAAAGAAAATTAATGAGAACGTGCAGAGAAATGAAGAAAATCAATGAGAATGTGCAGAAAAATAAAGAAAATTAATGAGAACGTGAAGAAAAATGAAGAAAATTAATGAGAACGTGAAGAAAAATAAAGAAAATCAACGAGAATGTGAATAAAATCAATGAGAACATGAAGAAAAATAAAGAAAATCAACGAGAATGTGAAGAAAAATAAAGAAAATCAATGACAATCTGCAGAAAAATAAAGAAAATTAATGAGAACGTGACGAAAAATGAAGAAAATCAACGAGAACGTGAAGAAAATAAAGAAAATCAATGAGAATATGCAGAAAAATAACGAAAATTAATGAGAATGTGAAGAAAAATGAAGAAAATCAACGAGAATGTGCAGAAAAATAAAGAAAATTAATGAGAACGCGAAGAAAAATGAAGAAAATCAACGAGAACGTGAAGAAAATCAACGAGAACGTGAAGAAAAATAAAGAAAATCAACGAGAACGTGAAGAAAATCAATGAGAACGTGAAGAAAAATGAAGAAAATCAACGAGAACGTGAAGAAAAATTAAGAAAATTAATGAGAACGTGAAGAAAAATGACGAAAATAAATGAGAACGTGAAGAAAAATAAAGAAAATCAACGAGAATGTGAAGAATATCAATGAGAATGTGCAGAAAAATAAAGAAAATTAATGAGAACATGAAGAAAAATAAAGAAAATCAACAAGAACGTGAAGAAAAATAAAGAAAATCAACGAGAACGCGACGAAAAATAAAGAAAATCAACGAGAACATGAAGAAAAATAAAGAAAATCAACGAGAACGTGAAGAAAAATGAAGAAAATCAATGAGAACTTGCAGAAAAAAAAAGAAAATTAATGAGAACGTGCAGAGAAATGAAGAAAATCAATGAGAATGTGCAGAAAAATAAAGAAAATTAATGAGAACGTGAAGAAAAATGAAGAAAATTAATGAGAACGTGAAGAAAAATAAAGAAAATCAACGAGAATGTGAATAAAATCAATGAGAACATGAAGAAAAATAAAGAAAATCAACGAGAATGTGAAGAAAAATAAAGAAAATCAATGACAATCTGCAGAAAAATAAAGAAAATTAATGAGAACGTGACGAAAAATGAAGAAAATCAACGAGAACGTGAAGAAAATAAAGAAAATCAATGAGAATATGCAGAAAAATAACGAAAATTAATGAGAATGTGAAGAAAAATGAAGAAAATCAACGAGAATGTGCAGAAAAATAAAGAAAATTAATGAGAACGCGAAGAAAAATGAAGAAAATCAACGAGAACGTGAAGAAAATCAACGAGAACGTGAAGAAAAATAAAGAAAATCAACGAGAACGTGAAGAAAATCAATGAGAACGTGAAGAAAAATGAAGAAAATCAACGAGAACGTGAAGAAAAATTAAGAAAATTAATGAGAACGTGAAGAAAAATGACGAAAATAAATGAGAACGTGAAGAAAAATAAAGAAAATCAACGAGAATGTGAAGAATATCAATGAGAATGTGCAGAAAAATAAAGAATGATGTTGTGGGTGTTTCGGTGTTGGGCCTGCGGGGGGCGCTGCAGGACGACGCTGCAGGACGACGCTGCAGGATCCACAGAACAAAGAAAAACCTCCGTCACACGATGGAAAGTTTACAGTCGCAGCTCAGTTTGACATAAAACCAGGACATGTGTGCGTCGCCGTGGAGACGAAGAAACCGACACGTTCAGATGGAGATTGAACTGAAGTCAAAGGAATAAAAATACATCACAAAATGAACAAAATATGTCATGAATGAACAAAAATAAACAACGTATGAACAGAAAAACCTGGAAAACGAGCAAAACAACAACAACATTATTAAAAAATTTTTAAAGTAATTATAATAATGAACTGAAATGAACAAAAAAATAAAGAAAACGAACCAAAACAAAGAAAAAAATCAAATAAAATGAGAAAGAAACATCTGAAAATGAAGAAAACAAGACAAACATTCAATAAATAAATGAACAAAACAGGAAACTGAACTGGTCTCATATGAAGACTGTGCCTCTAGTGGCCACTGACGGTGCTGCAGTTTCAAACACACGGATGTTTCTGATTGGATGAATTCCATCCTGTTGGACTCTGGTTTCATTGGTTGTTCTGTGGTCATGTGATCCGGTGTCCAGGTTGTTCGACACGGCGTCTGCACTGACGAGGCTGACGCCGCTTTTAAAGGCTCAGTACGTCAACGTTTCCTCGACGGTGACAGCGTTTCACATGTTACCTTTAAAAAGCAACATGTTGCCCAACGCGTCATCCAACGCTTCATCCAACGCTTCATCCAACGCTTCATCCAATGCTTCATCCAATGCTTCACCCAACGCTTCATCCAACGCGCCACCCAACGCGTCACCCAATGCTTCATCCAACGAGCCACCCAACGCGTCACCCAATGCTTCATCCAACGAGCCACCCAACACGTCACCCAACGCTTCATCCAAAGCTTCATCCAACGCTTCACCCAACGCGTCACCCAACGCTTCATCCAACGCTTCATCCAACGCTTCACCCAACGCATCATCCAACGCGTCACCCAAGGCGCCACCCAACGCTACACCCAACGCTACACCCAACGTTTCATCCAACGCTTCAACCAACGCTTCATCCAACGCTTCACCCAATGCTTCATCCAACGCTTTATCCAACGCTTCACCCAACGCATCATCCAACACTTCACCCAACGCATCATCCAACGCTTCACCCAACGCATCATCCAACGCTTCATCCAATGCTTCATCCAAAGCTTCATCCAATGCTTCATCCAACGCTTCATCTAACGCTTCACCCAACGCTTCATCCAACGCTTCATCCAATGCTTCATCCAACTCTTCACCCAACGCTTCATCCAACACTTCATCCAACGCTTCACCCAACGCTTCATCGAATGCTTCATCCAATGCTTCATCCAACTCTTCACCCAGCGCTTCATCCAACACTTCATCCAACGCTTCACCCAAGGCTTCATCCAATGCTTCATCCAACGCTTCATCCAACGCTTCACCCAAAGCTTCATCCAATGCTTCACCCAACGCGTCACCCAACGCTTCATCCAACGCTTCACCCAATGCTTCATCCAACGCTTCACCCAACGCGTCACCCAACGCTTCATCCAACGCTTCACCCAACGCATCACCCAATGCTTCATCCAATGTGCCACCCAACGCGTCATCCAACGCTACACCCAACGCTCCAACCAACGTTTCATCCAATGCTTCAACCAAGGCTTCATCCAATGCTTCATCCAATGCTTCATCCAACGTTTCACCCAAAGCTTCATCCAATGCTTCACCCAACGCGTCACCCAACGCTTCATCCAATGCTTCATCCAACGCTTCATCCAACGTTTCACCCAAAGCTTCATCCAATGCTTCACCCAACGCGTCACCCAACGCTTCATCCAACGCTTCACCCAACGCTTCATCCTAACGCTTCACCCAACGCTTCACCCAACGCTTCATCCAATGCTTCATCCAACACTTCATCCAACGCTTCATCCAATGCTTCACCCAACGCTTCATCCAACGCTTCATCCAATGCTTCATCCAACGCTTCACCCAAAGCTTCATCCAACGCTTCACCCAACGCTTCACCAACCACTTCATCCAATGTTTCATCCAAAGCTTCACCCAACGCTTCATCCAACGCTTCACCCAACACTTCATCCAACACTTCATCCAACACTTCACCCAACGCTTCATCCAATGCTTCATCCAACACTTCATCCAATGTTTCACCCAAAGCTTCATCCAACGTTTCACCCAAAGCTTCATCCAATGCTTCACCCAACGCCTCACCCAGCGCTTCATCCAATGCGCCACCCAACGCGTCATCCAACGCCTCATCCAACGCTTCACCCAACGCTTAATCCAACGCTTCACCCAATGCGTCACCCAACGCTTCATCCAGCGCTTCATCCAACGCTTCATCCAACGCTTCACCCAACGCATCACCCAACGCGCCACCCAATGCTTCACCCAATGCTTCATCCAACGCTTCACCCACCACTTCATCCAACGTTTCATCCAAAGCTTCACCCAACGCTTCATCCAACGCTTCACCCAACGCTTCATCCAACGCTTCACCCAACGCTTCATCCAATGCTTCATCCAACGCTTCATCCAACGTTTCACCCAAAGCTTCATCCAACGCTTCACCCAACGCTATACCCAACGCTTCATCCCACGCTTCACCCAACGCTTCACCCAACGCTTCACCCAACGCGTCACCCAACGCTTCATCCAATGCGCCACCCAACGCGTCATCCAATGCGCCACCCAACGCGTCATCCAATGCTTCATCCAACGCTTCACCCAACGCTTAATCCAAGGCGTCACCCAACGCTTCATCCAATGCTTCACCCAACGCTTCATCCAACGTTTCATCCAAAGCTTCACCCAACGCTTCATCCAGCGCTTCACCCAACGCTTCATCCAATGCTTCATCCAGCGCTTCATCCAACGCGCCACCCAACGCTTCATCCATTTATTGTAAATCATGTGAACCATCAGAACAGAAGGTCCAGAGCTCTGTCTCTGTTAGTGTTTTAAATCATTTATGTGGTTCTGTGGTTCTGGTCTCACGTCATGGTTCTGCTGTCCGGGTGTCATGTTGGACTCCACCTCCTGTTGTGTGAAGGAGCTCTCTGATTGGCTGGCCTTTTCAAGAACAGTCACAAATTCTGTTGAATTGACATGTGGCTCTGACTCGACTCCACAACATCCACTATGTTGTCTATAAACTATTTTTGTGCAGTTTTTGCTGTTGTTGCTTCAGGTCATTGTCGTCTGTAAAATAAATCTTGTAGATAGTTACAGTTCTCTGTCAAACTGAATCAGATTATTGTCCAATATCTCCCTATATGTTGCTGTATTCATTCAACCTTTGACCTTTCCCAGCCTTCCAGGGTTCGCCAGTTTCGTTTCGGTTCATTTTCTTGATTTTTTTGGCTGGTTTTGGTTCATTTTCTTGACTTTTTCAGCTCGTTTCAGTTCATTTCCTTGATTTTTTTGGCTGGTTTTTGATTCATTTTCTTGACTTTTTTGTCTCGTTTCAGTTCATTTTCTTGACTTTTTTGGCTCATTTTGGTTCCTTTGCGGTTCCTTTTCTTGATTTTTTTTGTCTCATTTCGGTTCATTTTCTTGACTTTTTCGGCTCGTTCTGCTTCATTTTTTTGGTTGTTTCGGTTCATTTTCTTGACCTTTTTTTGCTTCTTTCGGTTCATTTTCTTGACTTTTCGGCTCATTTTGGTTCATTTTCTTGACTTTTTGGCTCATTTTTGGTTCATTTTCTTGACTTTTTTTCGGCTTGTTTTTGTTCATTTTCTTGACATTTTCGCTCATTTCGGTTCATTTTCTTGACTTTTTTTTGCTCGTTTCGGTTCATTTTCTTGACTTTTTTGCTCGTTTTGGTTCATTTTCTTGACCTTTTTTTGCTCCTTTCGGTTCATTTTCTTGACTTTTTCGCTCATTTCGGTTCATTTTCTTGACTTTTTTTGCTCCTTTCGGTTCATTTTCTTGACCTTTTTTTGCTCCTTTCAGTTCATTTTCTTGACCTTTTTTTGCTCCTTTCGGTTCATTTTCTTGACTTTTTCACTCGTTTCGGTTCATTTTCTTGACCTTTTTTTGCTCCTTTCGGTTCATTTTCTTGATGTCTGGCCTGGTTCGGTTCATTTTCTTGACTTTTTCAGCTCGTTTCAGTTCATTTCCTTGATTTTTTTGGCTGGTTTTTGATTCATTTTCTTGACTTTTTTGTCTCGTTTCAGTTCATTTTCTTGACTTTTTTGGCTCATTTTGGTTCCTTTGCGGTTCCTTTTCTTGATTTTTTTTGTCTCATTTCGGTTCATTTTCTTGACTTTTTTGGCTCGTTCTGCTTCATTTTCTTGACTTTTTTGGTTGTTTCGGTTCATTTTCTTGACCTTTTTCTGCTCCTTTCGGCTCATTTTCTTGACTTTTCGGCTCATTTTGGTTCATTTTCTTGACTTTTTTGCTCGTTTCGGTTCATTTTCTTGACTTTTTCACTCGTTTTGGTTCATTTTCTTGACTTTTTTGCTTGTTTTGGTTCATTTTCTTGACTTTTTGGCTCATTTTTGGTTCATTTTCTTGAATTTTTTTCGGCTTATTTTTGTTCTTTTTCTTGACTTTTTCGCTCATTTCGGTTCATTTTCTTGACTTTTTTTTGCTCATTTCGGTTCATTTTCTTGACTTTTTCGCTCATTTCGGGTTCATTTTCTTGACTTTTTTTTGCTGCTTTCGGTTCATTTTCTTGACCTTTTTTTGCTCGTTTCGGTTCATTTTCTTGACTTTTTCGCTCGTTTCGGTTCATTTTCTTGACTTTTTTTGCTCGTTTTGGTTCATTTTCTTGACTTTTTCGCTCGTTTTGGTTTATTTTCTTGACTTTTTTTGCTCGTTTCAGTTCATTTTCTTGACCTTTTTTTGCTCCTTTGGTTCATTTTCTTGACTTTTTTTGCTCCTTTCGGTTCATTTTCTTGACTTTTTTTTCCTCATTTCGGTTCATTTTCTTGAGTTTTTTGGCTCATTTCGGTTCATTTTCTTGACTTTTTCGCTCGCTTCGGTTCATTTTCTTGACCTTTTTTTGCTCCTTTGGTTCATTTTCTTGACTTTTTCGGCTCGTTTCGGTTCATTTTCTTGACTTTTTTTCTCGTTTCGGTTCATTTTCTTGATGTCTGGCCTGTTTCGGTTCATG
>JAQQAE010018575.1:0-11162 GCA_029823295.1 Pseudamia nigra
TGGGTATTTTGTCCTTAGGATGGACCAACTTCTGCCTTAATGTGTTGCCCGGTTTGAAATGTACAGGAATGTGGTGTGGAATGTGGGACTCAGTACTACAGACACACACAACCCCGCTGTCTGACACCAGTCAGAAGACAAACTCCAGAGATAAAACAGTCCTTGATCACTTTAGGAAATGAAGGTCAGTCATTCTGAACAATCTCAAGAACTTTTAATGTGTCCCCAAGAAAAGTCGCCAAAACCATCAAACACTATAATGAATTGTTTCTCATGAAGACCGTCCCAGGAATGGAAGACCAAGAGCTACATCTGCAGCAGAGGATACATTTTTTAGAATTACTAACCTCAGATAACATTTGGATATTTTCAGTATTAATGCACAATGATGAAAATAATTGTAAAAAAAAAGAAGAAGAAGAAAAACACCAAAGGAGAAGGTGTGTCTAAACGTTGACATTTTGCGATGCTTTGCAATAAATATTGTTTTGTTTACACCTTGCATTCTTTCTCAGTGGTATTAATTTATTACCTAGAAATACATGGGATTTTGTGGTTCTGCACTAAAGAGTTTTTTCAATTGTGAAAATGTTTCACAATTAGAAGAACTTTGTTGGTGCATATTTAATATATTTTTGCCTTGACATACTTTGGTGACAGTATACTGCCAGAAGGCCAGAGAAGATCAAAAGTACCAAAATAGTATAACATTATAACAAGATATTATCATCCGCATGAAGAAAATGTCAACTTTCAACAAGACATTTTAAAAGTCATAAGAGGACATTTTTCATTTCCAAAAAAAAATTCATGTTATGACAAAATTTTGTTACTTTGTAACAAGAAATTTTCAAGTAATGGCACAAGAGTATTACGTAATATATGTTTTTCATGCTACAATGTCGTAGGTGTTTTTTCTTTGTACTTGCTTTTATTCATGAATTGTGCAATGGAAATAGAATGATTTCATCTGAATTGGACTCTGCTCAAAAGCACATACAGTAGGTTTTTGTACATCTTTAAACACCGTACTATGAGCTGTGGAGCTCTGCCTCTCCCATCTTTCCTATGACTGAGGCTAAAAGGTCAAAGGTCAACCACCACAACAGCTCTGGTGGTGCTGAAGAGGAGAAAACACACAGAGCAGTGGTTTGTGGGTGAAAACGGAAACAGCCCATCAGTTTAAAAGTGCGTATGAGACCACATGTTGAGACTCCTCACAGCAGCGACGTGGGTGAGATGTGAGTGTGTTTAATAAAATGCAGTGTTCACACTCTTTTCATTTACATTTCCTTCAAGTCTGTTTCACGTTGAACTGACAGCTGAAGCAGCGCCTTGTTATTGTGAAAATAAAAGTGCAACCAATTAGAGCAGCAGCACAAACTTGTGTTAAGCTCTCCTGGATTGAGAGGATAAGCCGAGATGAGCTGCAGCTCTCGCTCACATTAATACCTCGCCGTTAAAGCCGACCTGCAGCGTCCTTCAGCCGGAGTCCACCGGGAGCCGAAACTCAACTCATACAGCATTCGAAGAGTAAGTGAGGAGGATGGAGGGATGTGTCGACACGAACCCTGCGCCCCACCACCATCTGGAAACCGTTACAGAGTTCGTCTTCTGTGACCGCGTGAGGTGTGGTGGGATGAGGAGCATACACCGGGTTTCATTTACAGTTTACAAGTGGAAATAAGAAGCTGCTTACTCACATGTTATCAGACATAGCAAATTTCCAAACATTCTGTACTCTAGTAGAAATACTGTACCAATACTGTATGTGTGTAAAAGGCCGATAAAAGATCGTATTTAACATCTTTACCTCAATAAATGAGTTTAAGTACCAACTCTGAAATGTGCTCATCGAAAAAGTAGACATTTGAAGAACGTTTCTTGTGGGGTTTTTTTAAGTGAACAGATACGTTACAACCACTGGCAGAGTCTGAGCGGCCACTGGTCTCTCAAGGGGGCAGCAGGTGAAGCACTAGTACATGGAGGCATGTGCAGTTGGTCACATAAAATAGAAGTAACCTAAAAGTAGAAAATTTAAATGTATATAAATACAAGAAAACACAAATTATTTAGGTTTTAATTTGATTCACTTTGATCCTTGCGGGGTTTAGAATTGTTTCTTACACCTAGATCACATGTTTTGGTGTCAGAGCAGAAAAAAACATCATGTTCCCTGTTCAAACAGAGCAGACAGTGGGTTGTATTTTAGGGGGCAGTTTATCTTGTCTGCTCTTCCTGTCTTTGATACACTGAAAGAAACTGAATCAAAGATCTGTTGCTTTACTCTGCTTTCATGTTAATCTATTTTTTCATGTTACAATCAGCCGACAAGTGATAAACTAACAGATCAGACAGAGTACCAAGAGGCCTGGAAGATGTTAGGCCAGCCTTATCATCTGCTGTGTGAGTGTACTTCTTTTATAGACTGAAAGGTTCTGATGAGGTTCAGCACTGAGCTAAAGCCTACATACAGTAAAGAGCTTTGGTCATTCTCATGTCCTAAGATGTCTGTGATGTCTAAAATTAAAATGCATCTAACTTGTTTAATTCATGTTTTCTTGACGTTTCTCATTGTTCTTTAACTGCATTATTTTTACATTACAATTTCCACTTCCCCAGCTTTCTAAACCCTTTATTTTTTCTACAAACTCCACAAAATTCTTCTTGCACCACAAATCATGAAGTATAACTGTGATCATTTTTGTTGTTTTGCTGTTTTACTGCAGCTTTTTCAATAATTAAATATTATTCATATTTATGATGCATATATATCTTTGGATGGTCAGAAATAAACTTGACCAGTGACCCTGTACATATTCATTTCTCAATACAGAGGGAAATTCTATGGCTTAAAAAAATCCTGTAAAAACAAAGTTGTACATTTGACAGATGATGGTAATTACTGAAGTCTACTTTGCAGGGATATGAAGACAGATGTGCCTTGAGATTTTGGTTTTGCCCATTGGTGTGTTTTAACCACAAAATGTTTGAAAAGTACAGGTCCTGTTTATGAAGACTCTTTCATTCACTTTATGGAACAGAGTAATCACACTTCTCTATAATGCAGTAATATAACATATCATATTGCATTTACATATCATCAAATCAGTTTTGATGATATCCTGACGAGAGAAAATATGCTAATTTCATCTGTTTCACCACTGATAAAATGTATCCGATAACCCCATTGCTCACTGGCATGTATTTTTATTTTAATATGCGTATGGAAAGTCAAATGTCACTAGACTGTTTAGAGAGTGTTTTAATGTTGTGATAAATATGTTATAACACTGTTCGACAGAGAAACGCACTGGCTTTATTCCCAGTGACAGGTTGTCAAAACACTGTGACCACTAGAGGGAGTAGTGAGTTATGTTGTCATGCTGTTTGGCTCCCAGAATGTAGAGAACTAGTGATGTTAAAGACATGGAGAACTGTTGCGATACCACATGAGTAAAAGCAAAAGTGAAAAGTATTGCACAATATTAGAGTTGTTTTTATTATGTCCAATGTATAGTATGCACAAGAGTAAAAGTTTGGTCAGAGTCAGCTTTATTCGCCAAGTACATAGACACTAGTGTTAATTTTGATGATGAAATATCATCATCATCAATAGCAAATTTGTTTTCTGCAAATATATTTTTGCAGAAAACAAAACAAAAACTAAAAATTACTTCAATAATTGAGACTAAATGTATGACTAAATAGACCAACATTTTCGTCAACGCATAAAAGACGAGATGAAAATAGCGACAAAATCGAATCAAAAGGAGGGAAAGGTACGAGGAAAAGACAAAAGAGCTGCTTGAAAAATGGAAGAGGCGGGACTGGATGAGAAGAGAACCAATCAGAGTGTGACTTGCTGGTGAAGAGAAGCTCATCACTTTTTTAACATGCTCCCAGGAAGAGAGCAGACGAAGAGATGATAAAAATGCAGAGAAAATGTTCACGGCTGGACGAAAAACAAAGGGAGATTTGTGACCATTTCACGTTTGACAACAATGAAAACAAGATAAAGTGTAAAGCATGCGGAGCGGTCATTTGTGGGACGAACACAACAAATTTGAAAAGACATTTACAGAATATCCACCCGGATATTTACTCAAAGGTAAATTCATTTAGATTTTATTTTGTTTTATTGTGTAAAATACATTGTATAAAAACTGCAGTGCACCAACATTATTGTCGCCTTAAACTGTGCCAAATTGATTTATTGGTAAGTTGTGTAAAATAAAGTGTCACCTTTGTCATGTTAGGAGGGCAACATATGAGTCCATAATGTTAAGTTACTGTCATGATACAAATGTGATAACTGTTGATATTTTTGTATATTTTATAATGTTTTACTTGTTAAAAATGTTACAATACGATTAGATTAGTGTCATGTGAAACATGACAGCATCCACATGCTATCATTACATGACATTTTAATCAAGGAAAAGTGATGAAATCTCATGTTACATTTGACCCACCTCAATGCCAACTTCTTTAGTATTTACTGCTTAAAAGCCAATTTAAATGTGAAAGTTTAAGTCTTGAAACATTTTGAAACAAGTTGCAGAAGTCTACTGACAAACGAACCAAGTGCAAAAAAAAGCAAAAATATCCCAGCAGAACATTGCAGAGGTATTATTAAGTTCTACAAAACAGCTGCAATTTCATTTAGCTACATAAGTTTAAATTAGAAAAAAAATACATTTTAATAAGAGAACAAGCAATTTTAGTTGACTAAATTGGTACTAGATTTAGTCAACCAAAATTGCTTAATATTTTTGTTGACTAAAATTAGACTAAAACTAAAACAAATCAGATGACTAAATGTTGACTAAAAATAAGATTAATTTTAGTCAAACAACTAACACTAAAACTAAAATAAAATTTCTTGTCAAAATTAACACTGGTAGACACATATAAGGGATTTTTTCCTGCAGTTGTTGTCTCTCTGGTAATAAAGTAATCAGTGATAAATATGTAACAAAAAATACAAAAAACTCTTTATACACATAAATCTATCTGTATACTGTACAAATATACTGCTGAGGAGAAGGGGGGGGGGTGATGTCTCCTAAAGTCCACTTTCATTTCCACTGTCTTGAGCATGTTCAGCTACCTTCAGTATTTTAAATCTACCTTTCATCATTTTATTTTTTGTTTCATAAAGGTACACTATGTAACTTTTCTAACTAAAATAACCTATATTATGCCTGGGTTTTCTATTTTTGTCTTGTCCTGTCTTATTTTTCTCTGTACATGTCATTTGCATGGTGAAGAGAACATCTGAGTCTACATCTCCTGCCACAACTGTCACACAACTCATTAGGTTGGAAGTAACCCAAACGGATGTTCATATGACAAACACAGAAGCAATCTATTTCAGTTATATTTCTCTCTGGAATTTTCCCTCAGAGTTTTGTAATGGTGTGGGTGAGTTTAAGTCTGTTATAGAGTGAAGCTGCTTTGCACCGGAAGATTACTGTGTTTGTCTGTTTTTTGACTTCTTTTTTCTCTGCATCACATCTTTGTTTTGTATGTTCAGTATGCAATGGGTTGTTATGCCATAGTGGCCACAGAAGTGCTCTGATTTAAAAGTATTATAAGTAAAGTCCTCTCCAAACCTTTGACTTCCAGCTTTACTTCTGAGATGCATAACTGATCTGTGCCTGTTTCTTATTGAATGACAACAGAATTACCATTAAACATCAATTATAATCTGATGTTAAAGGTCCTTATGTGAAGCTGGTGATTAGCTAACAGTATTGACTAACTATATTGACATCTGCCTACTGTACACAAAATGATTTTTCCTCCAAAATATGTTGACAATGTCCATCACTAATTATCTTGATAAATTCCAGAGGGCTGCAGGTTTTTATATTGGCCACTACAGAGCTGTAACGTCACCTGACTTAATCCTCCTCCTCCTCTTCCTCACACGTGGAAACAACACAGATAAATCTGAGCACAAAGCATTCAGCTGCTGACACTTTAACATCATCTGTGGGAACACCGGCTTCGTGGAGGCTGTCGTCTCTCTGAGGAGCCGCAGGAGGGAATTCCTCTAAAGCCATTATTCCCACATCACTCAAAGAGGAAACTGCTCATCCAGAGTCAGGCTATAATCCAGAACCAGAAACAAAGGGGAAAACCCAAAGAAGTGATTTATCTGCATACAGATACATCAGTTAAAAAAACAGAAGGGATGACATTTATGGGGAGGCAAAACCAGCTGAGGGTCAGTGATGAGCAACTGAAAGAAAATGGATCCACACTCAGGAAGTAATTTAATTCAAATCCGATTTTATTTGCAGAGCATGGTCTGCAAATAAAAATGCTTTACATAAAAAACATAATAGAACAGTAAATGTACTCCGCATATATACAAAGCAGTGGCAGCCCGTCAATAGTGAACACTAGGGTCCTGCCCCACATGTACAGTGAGGTAAATAAGTATTTAGTCAGCCATCAATTGTGCAAGTTCTCCCAGTTAAAAAGATGACAGAGGCCGGTAATCTTCATCATAGGTTCACCTCAACTATGAGAGACAAAATGAGAAAAAAAAATCCAGAAAATCACATTGTCTGATTTTTAAAGAATTTATTTGCAAATTATGGTGGAAAATAAGTATTTGGTCAAAACCAAAAGTTCATCTCAATTCTTTGTTATATACCCTTTGTTGGTAATGACAGAGGTCAAACATTTTCTGTACGTCTTCACAAGGTTTTCACACACTGTTGCTGGTATTTTAAATACTTATTTACCCCACTGTGTCACATAAAAAAGGAGAAAAGAACCATATAAAATAATTTTTCAAAAACATGAACCTTTAAATAAGCAATCTCTATATTATATAGTCTGTGGGTATAGTGCATTATCTGAACTCAAATGTAGTTAGAACATTTTCTTGGTTGTTTACAGCGAGCGAACGGTCAAGTGACATATTTCCTGTTCCTCTGAGCTGCAAAAATCTTTAGACTCCTGTTATATAAATGGTGCATGTACAACACCCCCCCCCCAATACAAAATTTCCAGATCCTGGAAATGGATATTCATCATGACACAGTCTTGTTTACAGTCAGTTGAAGGAGAGACTTTTGCATGACGAAATTCAATTTGGTTCTGTCCCTAAAAACCGCACCATTTCATAGAAGAATGTCACAGAAAAAGAGCCTGGACCAGACCAGCTTGACATCCATGTCAAACAACAAACCCAAGACATATGGTCTTTGTCAAGAAGCTGGTGTGAGATAAAGGCTTGGCTAACTGCTTGTGATAAGGTCGGCGCTTTGTTTTATTTTCTCTGCCTTTTGTTTCCACTGCCAGGAACCAAACAAGCATAGATTCTGTCAGGTGTTCTTTATTTTAATTTAGTCTAATCTTACATAAATATGTATACTGTGATACTGTTTTGTGTCTTTGCACAAAAATGACAACAAAATCCAGCACTGATATTTTTGAAGCAAGTTGGAGTCAGAGACCTGGTGCACACTCTGAATTACAGTCAACAACTGTATAATGGAGTCAGCAATCATTCACAACAGTTCAATACAAACTTTGCACGGGGCCACCCAAGTGTATCATAGTGAACCTTAATGGTCCGTTTTTAAAGTGTGTATTCATTCTTAAAGAGTCAGCCATAGTGCTGCTTTTCCTTGCTGTGGACTTTTTCCACAATATGGTAGCAGTATTTTTTTACTGAAAAGAGCCTTAACAGCTGGGTAAATAATCACAGAGTCACTTTTATCAAACAGTAACTCTATCAGATATATTATGTTCTCTTCATCCTGTGGGGACCTTTATCATTCACCTTAATGTCATGTTTTACTTCCAGCTGCTTCTTTGCATCCAACAACCAGCTGAAGTATCAGGTTAGTGAGATGAACGGAGACAGACCTGTTCCTCATCCAGGTCTGTGGTAGAACACTTACACAACATAAATAAGATGTGGCAGCCCAACATATTCACTTAAGAGCTTCAGGTAAGAGCCAGAAATCCAAAATGCAGATGGCAGACCAGGCTGCTACCAGACTCAAACATGCACAACTTTATTTTAAAGCTGTGTTTAATCATTTTTCACCACTTGGAGGAAATGTAGCTAAAATACAAACAAGCATCAACATGGGGGTGATTCTGTGGCTTCATTTGAAAACTTTAAATTTTTCTGTTAATATGTAATAATAAATGACACTATTATCTGTTATCAAGGGGATGCACAAGGATAGGCCCATTTGCCCTCTTTGGATGAACTGCTGCTGAGGAATAAAGTAAATGTTTTAGTTTAGTTTTTGGCTGCATACTTATAACTGTAAAAATGCAGAACGAATTAAATGTCTAAACATGTATTACCTTTTGATGGGAATGTCTTCACTGGATGTAGCTGCCCAGATTCAGAACTAAACATATGTAAATAAATAATTAATTCCATAAATATAAAGGTCCTTGTCATGTTAGATTGCATCTGAATTTTCCAAAAAGACTGGAAAAAGACCTACAAGAACTACAGACAGCCAATAGCCTTTTTCTGTTTATAATTGTGCTAGACATAAATACCATACTTTGGCTAACATTTTACAATAACTTACATCCTCAGCATATGGTCTGTTTCTGTAGTTTAAAGTAACCAGGAATATATAAACTAGTTGAAAGAAGCTCATCTTTAAACTTACAGCAGTGAAATAAATTCAGCAGAAACATGAATCAAAAATTCTATATGTAAAAGGATCATTTTACTGCACAGTGACTAACTTTGCTCTTACTTTTTATGCAATAATCAGGCTACATTAGACCTATATTAACACAACATATTTCTTTTTCTTCCGCTACTGTCACTGCATACTATATTCTTGTGTACTGTTACATGATTGTACTGTTACATGATTTATCAAACTATTTTTACATTACTCACATTCCATATTAAATCTTACACATAATGAACTAGTAACATGGTAATCAATGTCAGTTACTTGTTTTCACTCTGAGTTGGAAGGCATTTAACTTTCCAGTATTAGTAGCTGGAACCATTCTGGCTGAATTCCCAGGGACCCTCCTTTTTTTCTTCAGCTTTTTGTGTGTCTGATATAAAACATGCCTTTCCACGTGAACTTTTTTTTTTCCTTTGGTAATAAAGTTTGTGTCTCTAGCACAGAAATGTTTTAGTTACTAACTGGGATTTGAACCCAGGCGAAAAGGAAAGAGTGTGACGTGAATGCGGAGCCTGAGACATCCCTATATTACAGTACTACTTTCACATCCCCTCATTTACGCACTCTGCCTTTGGGCATACACATTTACCCACAGGATATGGAGGCCACTTGGACAGTTAAGGGACAATGGGCAGGGCAGGACAAAGAGAACATACCTGCATTTGTTCACTTGCTGCCTGAAGACTCACATATTGATCACAAAATGATGGATTAGCACTGCACTACTCACAGACAATCACGCATAAAGTACAATCCCTATCACCCTAAAACAGTATAAAAACTAAAAAGGACTCAGAGAGAGCAGGAATGCCCCAAGGGAGCTCAGGTTCTCTTCATAGTGGGACACAAAAATGAAAACAAATGATGAAATTATACAAATGGATACTTATAATGTTGTTTTATTATTACTTCAATAGGTATTCACAAAAAATAATATTTCCATAGTGCATTTTTCTTCTGGATTTATGTAGCTCTGTAAATGTTGACGGTATGTCAACTCCATGGGCACATTACTGAATCAGCAAACATTCCACTGTAATTTGCTGTCAGTTGCATGTCGATAGCTTTATTTGCTACTTTACAGTAGATTTTTTTCTCAACCCCTGTATGTATAAGCATTCTGGATCACTATATACACAATATTGTTAATATCTGGATGTTATTTGTTGAGTTAAAAGACAAATGTTGAATTTGACCCTATTTCACACAGGCAAAGAATACTTTACAAATCTTCTGGATCCAGATTGGTATTTATGCCAATTCTGAGCTGTCCCGAAAATTTCATCCAAATCGGTTCATAACTTTTTGAGTTATGTTGTGAACAATTAAGCAGATAAATAAATAAACTAATGCAGATTAAAACATAACCTCCTTCATGGAGGCAACAATGTCAACATAAAAAAATTCAATCTTAGCCATTGAATTTCTCAAAGGAGGGTTAACGGTTAGGGAATAATATGACTTGCAAGACTATTGGAACATAGGAAATGTCTATCAAAATATTGTAAATGGATAGTGCTTCTCCAACTGAAGCCAAATGTCGAGATTTTTTCTTCCTTAGCTTGATTGCTTTTGAATGGCAGAGCCTAGGGTCACCAAAGTTACAGGAAAGGTGTATCAGGTCAGGACTTCCAAGGGGTAGCAGAGGTGCCAGCCATTATTTCTAGAACAACTACTGTATTAGTAGGGCGACACAATGGTGCAATGGGTAGGACTCGTGCCTCACAGCTAGAACCGAAAACCTGGGATCGATCCTAATGCTGGGTGGCGGGGACTTTCTGTCTGGAGTTTGCATGCTCTCCCTGTGTCTGCGTGGGTTCTCTCTGGGTACTCCGGCTTCTTCCCATAACTAAAAACATGCACTAGGGCAGGGGTGCTCAATATGTCGATCACCATTGACCAGGCAATCGCGAAGGTAGTGTAGGTAGATCGCAAGACATTAAAAAAAGACATCATCCACCCTGTCACTTGATTGATTTACAGGGCAGCCACTCAGATGACATCTGACTTTTTCTGACACTTTGGTCACTGTGCATGTGCAAACAACCTATGCTAAGTGCAGCAAAACTAACAAGCTAGATACCTCCAATTTTCGCAATACCAATTTTCACAATACCAATCATCGCAACACCAAAAAAAGGAAATGTTGAGCGGCATTTTCAGACTGTTCATAGAAAATACAAGATTGACTTCCCACCAAAAAACGAGCTGAGAAAAAGAAAGGTAAAGGAACTAAAATGCCAATTGTCCGGACAGCAGTCATTGTTCTCACAACATACTTTAAAAGTGAAAGCTGCCACCAAAGCATCGTTCCAGGTGGGTCACCTCATCATTAATAACAAGAAGTCCTTCCAAGACGGAGTGATGGTATGGAGCCTAATTCTGGGAACTGTGCTTTTTTTCTCTCTTTCCTATTGTATACTACCCCGCCCCCCCCCACACACACACACACACACTTTC